>FIZU01041715.1:0-16593 GCA_900064475.1 Pseudococcus longispinus | reverse complement strand
TAAAATGAGTTATATTCATGTTTTGCCTAACTCTAAAATTGAAGGAGCTACAATGACTTGAAAATTTGTAGGCTTCATAACTCCTTCAATTTTCAAGTTAGCAAAATTTTGTAAGAGCCAAATTTTGTTGAGCTCTTTGATCTCTACAAAATAAGCTGAGAATTTTTAGCATAACTCTAAAATTGAAGGGGCTACAACCCTTAACAAGATGAAAATTGACATTATTTTCTCAAAATCAATTTTCGCTTTTCAAATTTTTTTCAAAATAGTCTCTGGTGTTTTTGATTTTGGAGATGGGCGAAAAAATATTAGCCAATTTTGTAGAGCTCAAAAAGCTCAACAAAAATTGACTCTTACAAAAATTTGATTAACTTGAAAATTGAAGGAGTTAAATTTTCAAGTCATTGTAGCTCCTTCAATTTCAAAGGTAGGCAAAAAATGAATATAACTCATTTTGTAGAGCTTAAAAATTTCTACAAGAATGTTTCAGAAAAAATCTCCCTATCTTTATCATCAGCAGAGTTACGACGTTTTGAAACATCTACCAGTCCTAGTGCATAATTTTGCCCCTTCAAATTCTGGAGTCGGCAAACATGCATACACTTATGTACTTTGGGTCGCTGCATCTCTGGTTTGAAGGCACTGCACTGCTACCAGAACACCCTGTATACAGATACCAGCGTCAGTCTGCCATAACAGGGAAAAAATCCCAACACCTTTGGAATATTTGAACAAAAGCCAGTTTCCGACCGCGTTGTTCGATAATTTAAAAATAAACGCCATCGTTTCAATACTTTGGCATTTATTTCCATTTATCCAAACACGGCGAAGGGCGAAAAAGAATCTATTATAATGGAGAATTTGCTTCCATACGTGATATAAGGCGATACGATGGCGAAAAAAGATAAGGAAAAAATCGCATACCTACGTAATTGCTCTCTACCTTCTATTTCTCGCCGCCTATGGTTTGGAAAAAAGAAAAATACGCGAGAGATGACATAAAACGTAAAAACCATCGAAACGGAGTGAAAAAAAAAGAAGAAGCCTCGCGAGGTATTAGAACTGTTTCTGAAAGACCCCAATTTATTACATCGACTAAAACCCACGAGTAAGTGGCGCTTTAACCCGAACACATCGGCTGACACAAAAGAAATGATTAAAACTGGCTTCGTTCATACGCGCGTTATTTGCTCTCATCATGTCGAAAGATACTTATACAAAAAATCTACCAAAGAAACCATCTCTACAGAAACGTCTCGATGACAAACTGCTCGACTCTTGCCATCTCCTTGGCTTCTTCTTGGTACCCGGCATCCAGGCCAAACCGAACAAAAACATCGATAATTTTTACCTATCGAGAAAAACGCAACTGCTTCGAAAATATGTTTTCCATATATCGGCTCGTAGCCAAAACTTCCTCTTTTATTGCTTCTCCTCGCCAGTCAGCCAGCTTTTATGTATATTTTAACGTGGCCGCAAAGTGCTCGCTCTGTACGTTGTTATACGCGACGTTCGAGCTTAATAGCTCTCAACCAAGTACCCATTTATAGGAGAAATTTACATTGGGAAAAATTTTGCTGATTTGTGAAAAAGAGAAAAAAATTGGAACTTTCGTCGAACGTACCTCTAAGGCTCGACTCGAGTTGTTGAGAAATGGTGGTTTTTTTCTCGCTCGCTCTCGATAGAAAGAAAATTTATGTAACGAACGATAACGCTCGGTCTCGAAATTGAAAATATTTTCCCCTTATAATTGAAGAGTAACGACAAGGATTTCCAACTTATCCGGCGAGTTCGTTTAAGTATAGAATTATAAAACCAGGCCTCAGCCCGAAATATAATTTTTTCTTTTCTTTTCGAATTAAAAAAGTAGCACCTAAAGAGAGACCGAGATGAAAAAAAAACATTCTACGAAGAATTATGAATTTTAATGATTACGACTTGCTCCGCAATAAAGGTTTAGGTATCGTCTCCTCTACTCCGCAGTTATATTGATTCGCGATTTTCGGAATCGAGTTATCTTCGTCGACGAAACGCCACCCCCTCCACTATCCAGCTCATTTATAACCAATTGTTTGAGACTAAACGTCCTTTTGTTATTTAAAAAAATCGCCGAATAAAGGGTACCTATCGTAATATTTTCAAAATACGTATAATTTACGCCTTCAGACGACGATACCGTCGAGACGAGGGAGAATAATTTTATCGTTTTCGTATCCGACAATTTGTCGTCATCGAAGAACGAAGGGACGAGGTGAGCGGTGTTTTTTATCATTGAGTTCATTTCCTGAGATAAAGAAGCTCGTAATATTATAGCAATTTTTATCTACCTCTTTTTTACCATGTGTATCCAAGCTAAGCATACCGAATCTCGTTCGGTTTAACCGTCGTATTGGTCTCATTTTTGACATTTTTATAGATATAGTGTATTTAACCTCTCTCTCTTTTAAATATTGATGAAAATTCGCGTCTAGGTATTGCATGTAAATTAGATCACACTAGCAAAATCGTATGAAAAGTTTTTAAAGAACTGAGCAATTTTACCATGGTGAGCACAGTTCATGCAATTAAACCAAAATGCTGCTTCACGGAAGAAAAATCAATCTAATTTTATCATTCGAATTCTAATAATCAAAGTACGAAAGCCATTAGCAAAATTTTTATAAAAATTGAACTTTTTGGAAAGGGTACAAAGTAAAAATTGGACACAAGGTCAGTTTCCTACGTAGGGATTGGGATGTAATTTGAAACGAAAGTTGCCAAATGAACTGTTCTGTAGATCAATCCACTATTCCAGAATTTCTCATCAGAAAATATAATTCATTCGAATTTTTTTCAGCTATAGAGTTATCATATTGGCAAATTTATCGATTGGAAACCTCAAAAGGCCAATTTAAAGTTATCACAAAACTACACATTTTGAAAATTACAAAAATTCAGGTAAAATTTCTCGTCATGCTGAAAAATTCATCGAAACGTCATTAAAACTGTTTACAGCATATTCAAGTCTACGAGGGAGGTTTCAAATTCTATGAAAATCAATGTAAAAATTCTTCAACCAGATGAAAAGAATATTAAAATCGTTGAAATGTTATCAACATTTTTCTGAAATGAAAAAATGTCAAAAATAACTGAAAAAATGAGTAAAAAATCATGAAAATTTGATAAAACCATGTAAAAATTATTCAAAATTTGGTAAAAATTTGCATGTCTATTTTCTTTGAATTGGTCAAGATATCAGAAAATTGATAGAATCGTTCGAAAAAAATGTTATAATATCGTGAAATTCGTTGAAAAACCATAAAAACTGTCAAAAATATCCTGAAAATTGTTGAAAATTTTACAAAAATCATTAAAAATACCTACTAAAAAATGGGGAAAAATAATTCAATAAATTTTTCCGGAAAAAATGTCAAATTATGATAAAATGATTAGAAAATTTTAAAGAAATGAAAAATATTTCAAAAATCGTTAAAAATGTAGTAAAAATTGGTAAAATACTGCAAAAGTTGTCGAAACATCATAAAAATTGATACAATTGCTTTGAAAAATGGGTTTAAAAGTCAAAAAAATTATGGGCAATGTTGTAAAAACTCTTAAAAACCATTGAAAATATTACAAAAGTGGTAAAAAGTGTATCAAAAACGTCAAAAATACTGTAAAAACCATCAAAATTTTCAAAAATATCCTGAACATTGTTGAAAATTTCACATAATTTATTGAAAATACAGTAAAAATTGTAAAAGTAACACAAAGTTATAAAAATCGTTGAAAACTTTGCAAAAGTTGTTAAAATATCATAAAAATTGATCCAATTACTTTGAAAAATGAATTAAAAAATTATGAAAATTTTGGGAAATGTTGTAAAAACTCTTGAAAATCATCGAAAATATTACAAAAGTAGTAAAAAGTGCATCAAAAATGTTAAAAATGCTCTAAAAATCATCAAAATTTTTAAAAATATCCTGAAAAGTGTTGAAAATTTCACAAAAATCATAAAATATACTGTAAAATTTGTAAAAATATAACAAAAATTCGGTAAATTTTATGGAAAAAATTGCCAAATTGTGATAAAATGGTTGAAAAATTGTAAAAAATGTGACAAAAATTGCTAAAAAGTTGTAAAAATCGCTGAAAACTTCGCAAAAGTTGTTAACATATTATGAAAATTGATACAATTACTCTGAAAATTAATTTTGAGTCAAGAAAAAGTATTATAAAAATTGTTGAAATGCCAAAAAAATTGAGTAAAATTTGTCGAAAAAAATGTCAAATTATGATAAAATGTGCAAAAAATCACGAAAAAAGACTAAAAAGCAATAAAAACAATTGAAAAAGTCGTCGAAATCATAAAAAATTCTGCGTTATTAAAATACCGTAAAACTTTATACAGTTCCTCTGAAAAATGGTTCAAATAGCCATAAAAATTGTGGAAAAAATCATGAAGTTTGATAAAAATTTGTACAAATTAAACAATTTCAACAATATTATGACATTTTTGCAAAATTTAAACGAATTTTTCAACATTTTCAACAATTTTAATGACATTTGAAAGAAATCTCACAAAATTTTCAACACATTTTAAATAATTTCAATGCTTAAAATGAAATTTCAAAAAAAATTATATTGCATTTTAAACAATTTCTATGAAATTTTAAACAATTTCCGTAATATTTTGAACAATTTTGGACAATTATTATGATTTTTTGGAACATTTTTAATGAAATTTTCAGCTGTTTCCAACACATTTATACCTATTTTAGAGATTTTTATAACATTTTGAACAATGTTCACAATTACGAAAAATTTCAGGTAATTTCCAACAATTTTTATGACTTTCAAGTAAAATTTTATCTCTTTTTCACACATTTCAGCATATTTTAATTTTTTTCTGAATTTTAAACAATTTTTTTAATGTTTTAACAAATTTCTTAACTCTTCAATCTATTTCTATGATATTAGGAATAAATTACAAGAAAATCTCAATGTTTTCCATCATACTTTAACCAATTTTTGATGGCGTTTCAATCAATTTTCATGATATCTAATTTAAAGTCAATTCGCTTAGAGAATTAATCAATTTTTCATCAACCTGTTGAAATATATTTGAAATTAAATAGTTTTATGAAGAACTTTATCAATGCATTCTTCTCAAATAATCTTCATCATGAGGACACCAGAACTACTTTACAAGGTAATATTTTCAATAATATTCCTAAATAAATGTGCCATGAACTGTTTTATTCGAAAGGAAAAACTTATTATAGGGTTTTTTTCATTATTTCCGAAATTTGTTCCGGAATATTTACTTTATTATGCTTGTTCAATATCGAATCTTCTTCCTTGACCCAATTTACATTTTTCATTTCGGAAACGTAAAAATGTAAATTCGAAAAAATACATCCTCGCCGAAAATCTCGTATATTATTCAAAACGCCCCCTCTTCGTCTCATATTCTCATCACAACAGCTAAATTCATCGTCTACGACACCGATCCGATAATATAGAAAATATCAAAATCAACTCCGAAAACATCTTCATTGAAAGGAAACAGCCTCCCCTCTTCATCGCCCACCGTCGACACGACGTCGATCGCGTGCTTCGGTCGGATGAAATTTATACACATTACAATCCCCTCCCCATCGCTCAGGCCCTTTCATCGTTTATATTTCGCCGCTGAATATTACAAAACGTATACACTAACCTGATCCCGTAGAGACGTCGGGATTTTCTTTTTGTTTATATCGAAATACACATTATTAGAGTTGATATTTGTCGGGCGCGCCGCGCCGAGCGTCACCCTTTTTATTGAAATATGCGAACGCGGATTTGTTTATCGTCGACTGGCACACTTGCTCGACTTATCGACGAGCTTTTTCAAAAAGAGAGCCGCGTATTTACTTCGAGAAGATGTCGAGACTGCGAACGTATTACGTACGTAGGATAATTCTTCGTATATGAGAAATCTTTCCTTCGAGTGCACCCGTTTTCCAGCCACTTTTACCTCTTTTATCTTGAACCGTAAAATATACATAGAAGAGTATACCATACGAGGTCTACTTTATCGTAAATATACTCGAGTGAATATCGTTCGTCGTGTCGATGTGTGCTTTTTCCCCCACTAACCCTTTTCTAATAGACCTTATAATACGATGATGATGGTTTTTTGACCTTACCGACGATCATCCGCCTACAGTCGGCGCTCGCCATCGGTTTAATACCTTTGTGTTGACATTTAGCCTTTATTAGCCGTCTGCTAATTGCATCAGCACGTCGCGTATGGTAGCTGGGAAATCGCGTATTGTCATGGTATAAGGTTATTATAATCCCGATACACCTACATCGTTTGTGTACACGAACAAAGCAGGATGAGGCGAAGCAGGGCTAGGCTAATCCGCTTTAAGACACGCACACATACACAACCCATAAGCTGGCAGTTCATTCCACTCTCTTTGAAATTCTCTCGAGTCTTCTTCATTCATCCTGGTACTATCGTCGACTCGTACTTACCAAATCCACCAAACCGAGAATTGTAAAAATACTGAAAAAAATTCCCTCTTTGCCATCATTATCAAACTCCAATTACACCAAGCTCTCGTATTAGAGAACATACCCCAGCGTCGTTATCGTTCCTCAAATTTCCCACCATTTTGGCACATCGTTTGTAATACACAAAGAGAAATGCATCGAAAAAAAAAAAGCAATGAGAGAAAAGCTCGAAGGTGTAAATTTTCGCCATACGTGTAATGTAACTTTGCGGTACATCTGACTTGAACATCCCCCCATCTATTCACCTTCCCAACATCGTCAACTTGTTGATCACTGCCTGCGACAAAGACATTGTGCAAAAAGAGAGAACAGGGTTAACTGTATAATCATAATACACGTACTTTCATCGCTAGCTGTCAGTTCTTCGAACCGAGCCTCGTATTCACGTATTTACGGCGAACAACCTATGCAATTCTATTAACGTCAAAGTGCCGGAGATGGAATCGGGCGCTGAGTATTTACGGCGCTATTGTATGCAATTCTCGCGACACGACATCTGTTGAATAATGCGTTTTTCGACGTTGAACGAAAGTTCGAGTAACTTTTTAGGTTTTTTTTTTGCGATCGAACGATGAGAAATGTTTTGTGTTGTACAGTGTGCTGGTTAAGTGGCAGAAAAAGTGGAGGCTTTTAGGTGGAATTTATTATATCTGATTCGAGTTATAGGCTCGAATGTGATGGATAAAAAATACTCGAAAAACTTAAAATCTAAAACAGTCTGAAAAAATATTTAAAAAATGAAAATTTAAATTCAGATTTAGTCATCAACCCTTATTTTGAAGGTTTACACGGGTGATTTGGCCCCGAGCCGAATTTTGAATTTTCCAGTGGAAGTTGGTCTTTATGGTCTAAAACCCCGTGAAAAAATCTTTACCTCGATATCTCAACTCTAACCCCTTCAGGGGGAGGTAATTGTGGATTTTCGTTAAAAATTCCTACTTTGGGCAGTTTTCAACCGAATTTTTTCAAACTTGCACAGATGATAGTCAATATCAAGGGTGATTTTTGGAATTTTTTGAAAAAAATTTCGAGTACTTTTTTAAAGTCAAATGGACATTTTAAACTTTCTAAGGGCCATTTTGGTAACCCCTTTCAGAGGTGAAATTCTGAAAAAAATATACATTGTGTACTTAGTCTAGATGTACAACCCCACATTTTTTTAGAACTTGATATCGTGGTGCTTCATCTTCAAAAATGCAAAAAGCCGATTTTTTCGTCAATTTTCCCCCTTAAACGAGTCACTTCTGCTCGAAATTTTTTTTTCTTGAAATATTTCATTAATGACAGCAAAATACATTATCAATCAGCATTTGGACCAAATTCAGGCATTTTTTCCATTTTTTTTTCAAAAATACCCAAATATGACGCCATTTTGGGAACCCACAACTTCTTCAAGATGACATAGGGGCCTAGAAATCATGTCTGGGCATGTTTCAATTCGATATCTCTCATATACTGCCATTTCAGCAAAATCGAGCGATTTTGATTTTTTTCAACTTATTTCTTGAAAATGATAAAAAAAAAACAAAATTGCTACTGGAAAATTTAAAATTCGGTGTTCAGGGCGAAATTACCCCAATAAACCCGGCTACGCTCTTTTTCCATTCCCAAAAAACAACTGAAAAAATTATAAGAGCTCAAAAAAATTCATCAGAAAAAAGCTAAACTCAATTTGAACTCGAAAGATCTAATTACATTTAAAAAGTAAAGAAAATGTTGAACATTCATTTTTAAAAACTAAAATTTAGGAATATTTTTTGGGAAATGTGTAAAAACCATCCATTTTTTCGATTACAAATTCTATCTTTTTTCTATTGCAAAATTGTTTGCCATTATTTTATGAATTTTGCTCACTAAAAAGTTTTATAAGGTTTCATTTTTCATTTTATCAAGATTTGAAAAAAAAAACGAAAAAATTGAGTCATCGATCAACGCAAACCAGTTCTGAAGTTGGGTCCTCCGATTTTGCCCAAAATTTTTTACGAGGTACCAAACAATTTTGCACATAAAAATGGTCTCAATACAAAAACATTTTTACTCAAAAACCCCGTTTACGGCGATTTTTCATCTTTACCTCCATTTTCAGGAACATTCATTTTCTATATATTTTTTCATTTGTGATAGTTTTTGAAAGTTCCCAGCCAAAAATGGGGATTATTAGTAAAAGTGTGTGTTGTGACCATTTTATTTGAAAAAAAAAAAATTTCAATTTTTTTTAGATGTCTTTCGAAAAACATGAAAAATATCAAAAATTGTCATTTTTCAATGTCCTCTAAAAACAGAGGTGAATGTGAAAAATCACCGAAAATGGTCTTGTTGGGTAAAAATACTTACGTTGTGACCATTTTGCTCAATTTTTTTCAATTTTTAAAAATTGCATTTTTACGTTTTTTTAATTTTTTTAAAAATGGGGGGGGGGGGCTCACAGCACCAATTAAAATTCAGTTGGAGAAAAAATAAAAAATAGGGAATTATTTTCTCCATAAGTGTAATCAATTGACGAGGGTCCCGATTAAATTTATAAAATTTCCAAAATAAGATGGAACCTTGTTGAGGTATGCAGCCCTCTTTCACCCACCATCTCGGCCAAATTACAAAAATAAAACGACCTTGTTGCAAATCGTTTGCAATATAAAATTTCGATGGTACTGAGCTTGTTAGATTTCCAGAACTATTGACCTCAAATACCGACTCAATTTTTAATACGGACCCCTACCCCCTGGAGTATCTCTACATCAGTATGGAACCCCCTTCTTTCTAAAATCGAGATCAAATTTACAAAAAATTTCGATATTGACAAACTTTTCTGGTAAAAATACAAGAATGAAAAATATTTTGTTGCATCTTCGAGATTTTTTTGTACGAGTATTTCTTTGAATATTCAGGGAAAATATGACTGCAAAATATATAAGTTTTTTTTTCAAATTTATTCTCGTATTTTTACCAAAAAAATTCATCAATACAGGAAATTTTGAAAATATTTTGAGTAGATTTAATAACGATTTTTATTCAATTTTCAACGAATAGGAGTATTTTGACGACGATTACAAAATTTTATTATTTATATGAATGAAAACCACTTTTGTAACACTTTAGGCCACTGTAATAATTGAAATAGCACTTTGGACAATTTTTATGATGTTTGAAACGTGTTTATGTAATCCAAAAAAATTATTAGCAGGTTTTTGACAATTTAAAAAAAATTTCGATAATTTTTACAGCCCTCAATGTTTTTCTACTTTTTCAAATTATGGTGAATTGGTATTTTATAACTTTTTTAGCATACAGCAACGAAAAAAAGTTGAATTATTTAAAATGCTCTCAAAGGTGATAAAATTGAAACACCGAGTAAATTGTTTGAAATCTCAAAAAAATTGCTATGAACGTTTTTGCCGTACAAGTAGGTACAAAATTTTCACATACTCGTATTTTAGGCAATAAATGACTGAAAAATTGAAAAAAACGATGAAATTGAAAGTTTTGAATGCCCCTTTCTGCAAACATTTTCGTGTTCATTTCGCTTGGGCTCAATAGATATTTTTATTTTGATAAAATAATGATTTTTTTTTAATTTTTACATAAAATCACATATTTTTCTTGCCAAGACTTCCCTCCTTCTGAAGTGCTCACCCCAGGTTTGCTCAAACTGTAACTTTTTTGCTTGATTTAGAAAAAACGCATATTTTTACACATTTTGAGGTTTTAAAAAAATATTTCAACGAAAAAAAACACGTATTTTTGGCTACTCATTTGTAAGTGATAATTTAGGAAAAAAATTTCCAAAGTTTATAATCATTTTTTCCACTTTACAAATTTTCTAACCTGATCTCACACAATTTGAAAAAAAAAATACTTCGTAATTTTCAAACTTCAATTCCTAAACCTCCACTTGGTTTTTTTCGTCAATTCTCGAAGTTTTATTTCCTGCATTAATCTACTCATCAAACGATTAGAAAAACCAATGCCCATAATTAACATACCTGACTCGTTAAATTCAACAGGGCACCATTTCTCTCCCCATCTATCACATTTCTTAATTCGATTACTCTCATTCTTTCCCTATTTTCGCAAACCAGTAAGCATTTTTATTAAACCTCCGTTCGTCCGATACGACGAGTCGAAAATACAATTTAAAAAAAAAAGCATAAGACGAAATGATACATTCATCCAGAAATTCCATCGCATTACCCAAACATTTCATTTATACGTACCTTTGTTTTATGCACTGGATGTTTTATACCTTTTCGTTCGCACTGCTCGCGTTCACCTCTTACATATAACATTAGCCTTTGGAAAAAATTTCATTTCTTTAAAAACTCTTTTCGACGCTGGTACGAGTAGATCGTGTACATAAGGTAGCATGTACTTTACACACACATACAATGGCAAGACAGGGAAAATCATTTGAAACGTCGCGTCGTCATTTCATCCGGCCAAATAAATCTGCCATCGTGAAAATATTTCCGAACCCTTAAAGCAATTCGTCTTTTATTTCAGTTACACACAAAAGTAACGTTAAAATTAAATTCCACCATTTCGTACGATGCTTCAGCGCAGCGAAAGGCTTACGTACACGTCGACAAATAATACGAATGTGTGTAACGATACATGTTTTGCACCTAGTTCCACCTACCCTACGAACGAAACTTTCCCGGAAACGTTTCACTTTATCGTTGACCATCGTCGATAAAAACTTAAAGAAAGGAGAGAAACTCTGCGCTATACATCGACATTGTATATTTTTCGCATTTACGCCCGAGCCCCTTTCGCGAAGAATTTTCTTATACGAAAACGACGACGTGGTTTATGCCACGAAAACTCGACACGATGAAATTATCAAGTTCGAGTTCGGGGCACACACGTTCCCCGGTCCCGCTGGTGTTGCGGATTTACCAGTTGATTAATTTATTATTAAACTTGGCACGAAGTCGTTGACTGATTGTTCTTGCGAGACGGATTAACATTGCATCTTCGCTGTACAGTGTACCCTTCTAAGAAGCTGGCTCCAGCTGTCCACCCCTTTCATCGAAATCTTCTACGTGGTGTAAATTTCTCGCATATCTACCCAGCCGCAGACTCGGACTGATACCATGGTTGCAGGAGTTGGCTTTGTTATCCATTTGCATTTTTTATCTGCTGGGTAATCTTCGTCCGATTATTACGAAAAGTTATCGAAACTTGGTGTAGTTTTGAAATTAAATTCCACGTTATTGGCTGCGTCGCGTCGTCGAGTCGTGTCGTTCGTCAGCATATTTTTAGGTGACAAATTTCGCGCTGTGTTTAGAAAATGAGATGTCCTTGCAAGATATTATAGAAATCTAGTCCTGGTTCAAATTTCAAGATGTAGATCAATTTTCAGTATTTCAAATTGATACGACGAAAAAAAAATCGTTTCAAAAATTGATAATGTTACAAAAAAAAATTATTCAAAACTTGAAAAAAGTTGTTGAATTATCATCGAATTCGCTCGAAATTGCACAAAAAATGTTCAAAATATTGCGAAAAATCTTTAAATTGAAAAATTGTCAAAATTATCAGAAAATTGATTTAAAATGTCGTACAATTTTTTGAATGCCCTCAAAATTGGTAAAAGTGTCAAACGTAATAAAAAAATTTCAGCAATTTGTCGAATTTTAGGCTATTTTTCTTGCATATCAAACAATTTTTATGAACTTTTGCACCACTTCACACAGTTAAGGGGTATTTCTTCGGCCCCATGACCTTTATTAAAACAATTTTGAAGCGACAAAAAATTATTTTCGCATTTTATGACATTTTAACACGAATTTTGTAATATTTTGTACAATTTTTTCAACTTTTATATTTTTATTTTCAATTTTTACAAGAATTTTCTGATTTTTCTTGAATAAGTATTCAACAATTCTGACGATATTTTTAAATTTTTTCCAGTGATTTTTATCGATTTTTATAGAGTAGAAAGTAAGAATATGAACCATCTTTTTTTTTGTTGCACGGCTCAGCAATGGCTTATTTGAGGGAAGGGGGAATCCAGTGGTCTGACCCCCGACCCCCCCCCACGATCCCGACCGAAAAATTGAATAAAATTATGAGATTCGAGCTTTTGAATGTTTTTTCTGCAAATTTTTAGTAAAATGACCCACCAAAAAAATTCAAAATCGCGAAATTTAAAATTTTTCAGGGTAGTCCATAAAGTTTGAAGCGTGGGACAAAAATCTGCTTGTTTACAAAAAACAATTTATTGTTTTGTAATTAGTTGATAACGAGGCCACCTGAAACCTTGTTTCCCACACAATCTCTTTGTAACACAGCTAGATTATGAGAAATTGTGGGGGGGGGGGGCCATATTAGGGGGGGGGGGGGGGGCCATATTACTACCCTGAGCCCTATTCCTATCTTCTACTCCGCCATTTTCAACAATTTTTTGCTTCTTGAACAATTTTTTTAATTTATTTGCAGCGTTGCAAAATTATTATAATGATATCTTCAAAGCTTTGATGACATTTTAGAGACACCCTGGAATTTTTAATCGATACGTTCAAGATTATACATCTCAGAAGCAAACCCCAAAATTTGATCCCAACAAAAAACAATTAATCATGAAAATTATTTCAAGCTAAAAACCATGTTATCAAAATTTTATGAACATTTTTTTTAAATGTACAAATTTTTCAATTCTTGTGGAAATTCCTTAATAAGAATTTTATATTTTACATAATTTTGGAGATGATGATCCATCCATAAATTCAAGATTAAAAACAGTCAATTTCAATCAAATCAGCTATTTGAGGACCAACTTCAGGGGGGAGGGGAGAGGGAAGGGAGCCACTGAGCGACAAGATGAATTTTTTTTTTTTTACTAAAATTGATAACGATCAAAGCATTTAAAAAAGTGTTAAATCGTCATTGATATCGCTCGATTTTGCACACAAAATGTTTAAACTCTAACGAAAAATCTTTAAATTAGAAAATGATTGAAATAATCAGAAAATTGGTTAAAAATGTCGTATAATTTGTCGTCAAAATTGTTCAAAATGTAGACATTTTTGAAAATATCAAACATAATTAGAAATTTTCAATTCTTTAGCGAACTTTTAGAACATTATTTTCTTGCAACTGAAACAATTTACAAAATTTTTGCACCATTTTACAACATTTCATGGAATTTAAAGCTGAATTTTGCAATTTTCTCAACGTTTATGGTTTTATTGTGAATTTTCATCAAAATTTTACATTTTTGCTGTACATTGGAAGTAGATATTACTCTATCTGGATATTTTTTTGGGAAATTCATGACTTTTCCAATGCCCTTTTTCACAGAAAAAAATTCAAATTGAGTAATTATGACCCAATTTGAATTTTGTCCAAAAAAAAAGTCAAAAGTTCGTGACTTTTCCAAGACTTCCACGATTCTTTTCTGAAATCTATGTATTTTTAATAATATCCTAACAACTTCTAAGTATGCAATTTTCGAGCTATTTTCACCATTTTCAAAATTTTCTCGTTTTTGCAAATTTTTTACTCCAAGTTTTTTTCAAAAAAAATTAATATGTACCAACAAAAACAATGAATTATAAAAATTATTTCAAATTAAAAACTGAATCATCAAAGTTCTACGAGCTTTTTTTCATCTTCACGAATTTTTCGATTTTAATGGAAAAAGATACAAATAGTCTTTTAAAATTTTTTACGATTCTTTGCATTGATTTAAAATTTAAAACCTTCCAATTTCAATTGCACCAGCTATTCTAAAACAAAATAAAAAGGAGGAGAAAACCCACCAATCATTTTTCCACATAATTAGCCCTACCTTCCAACACCTCATCTAATGAGGAATTAATCGCGTGAGCTGAAAATAATTTTTAAAAATTCCCCTAAAACGTACCAAGGCTACATTACCTTTTACTTAATCCAAATTACACCCATAAATTACCCTAAAATACTACCAATGCCGATGTAAAAATCATTATTGGCCAAATTCGTCGGCATAATTTTTTCGCAATATGCAGGTCGTATATCTTTTCAAAGGCCAAAAACCGAGCAAAGTCGAAAGACCCTCCTCTTGGCATGGTCGCGTGACCGTAATAACCACCTCATCGCACCTTTACGAATCTATAATTAACTTCCAAATATTTAATACGTTAACGTACGTTTTTTCGGGATAGGTTAAAAAATTATTAAAACAAAACCCAACGTACTATGGTTAATTACACCTTGTTCATATGACAACTTCTTTGGCCGGACATCCCAATGATAAAATATTCAATACCTTTGGCGAGCTGGTCTCCATTTCCCTTTCACCTCTCATGCTCGGCTTATTCCCAAACCACCAGACCGACGGGATAATTCCTCATCAAGTTGAAACCATTAGTATTCGCGTACCATATTCTAATATAGCATACAGCCGATACGGAGCATTCGTCTTGCCCCTGAACGCCTTGCTCGTCTTGGTACGTTTACATGCACCACGGTTGTCAAATCAAATTGACAGCTCTAATAGTAATCCTTCACTTAAAACCGTCGTCAATAAAACAACATTCCGAAAGTTTTTCCATCTAAAAGATTAATATCGATACGATGACACAGCCGTGTGCTTCTTCTCGCCTATACACACGTCGTATATAATCTCAACTCTTAAATAAATTCCATCCTATCGTTTATCTCATCCGACACTCTAGCGAGCTCAGCCTCTTATTTCGCACCCCCCTTCTCTTCGATACTTATACACGCGTAAGTAAGATATTCGCGAAATTTGTTACCCCACATCGCCCTCCACCTCTTTCGAATCCCATTCGCGTCTGCCTTCTATAATCTCGTCGTAACAAAATCGAATTTATCATTTAAATACGCCAAATTGTACGTTTCACACACGCAATAAACCATAAAAGACGAGAAAAAAACCACCTATTCCGGGTAAACTTCCGGCAGCTACGATCTCTTCGACGCTCTCCTCCGATTTTATGCAAGATGGCGGAGCAAGGGTATGGGATGGATTCTTAAACTTGCGTATACGCTTTCGCCTTACGTACGTAAAATTTTCTCTCTTCAAGTTTTAGGAGGGTACTTATGTATGTATTTATGAGATGGCATTGACAAATGAATATTCTTCATCGATTTAACGCTAATGCCCCCTCTGCGCCGATCTTCTCGGGTATCTTAAAACTAACCATCTTCGTTCGCAAGAGCTTCCTTTACTTAGTGTAATTTTAGCAGCGCAAGAACCTGGATAAAATTTGTCTATGTGTCGAGCTGGTTTTCGAGCATGATTTCATTCTTAATCCTATATCTCGCCTTGTCATAGTTGATGTGTGTTTTTTGAAATTTCTATCGTACGATGGAGAAATTAAATACTCGTGTATTCGTAGGAGTACATTTATTTTCAATGACTCGGTTCTTCGAAGATCCGATTTTCTTTTTCAAGCAATCCAATTACTGGAAGTATTTAATTATGCAAAAGTGGTCGAAAAACGTTGAAATATTCACAAATTTTCATAAAAGTCAGCCAAAATCACACAAAAATAGTGAAAAAAACGAAATTGAGCACACGGTATTTCGGTAAGAATGTACATGTGCGAAATGGGAATACTTCTCAGAAATACGGAAAATACGTTCAAAGATGGTTTCAAATGTCAGAGAACATTGTATTACACTAAGAAGATTCCAATAATTTTCAATTTTTCAAATTTGCATATTAATACACAGTATTTCAGTAAGATCAAAAATTCTCAAAATGGGGAAATTTTTCGAAATTCCAAAAAATTCGTTTTTAATTGTTCCAAAGGTCACAGACCATCCTACTGTACAGGGAAATGTTTCAGAAGTGTAATACAATGGCGAATGTACTAATTTTCTCAAGGATTAAATTCCACAGGAAACGTAATTTACTCATTTTCAACGTGGGAAAGGTGTGTACAAGCCTCGGAATTTCGAAAAAATGGTCCTAAAAATAATACAATCGAATGAAGAGCCCCCAGTACACTCTCTTATAAACTTTTCAATTGATTATAGGGAAAAAGGTCCAGCCTTTAGACAGTCGCTGATTCGGGTACTTTGCGTGCACTTTTCCAA
>FIZU01041699.1:0-17748 GCA_900064475.1 Pseudococcus longispinus | reverse complement strand
ACTATCTACCATCTTTGCAAGTTTGAAAAAATTCGGTTGAAAACTGCCAAAAATGGGAATTTTTAACGAAACTCCACATTTAACCCTCTAGAAGGGGTTAGAGTTGAGATATCGAGCTAAAAATTTTGTCACAGGGGTTTTAGACAATAAAGACCAACTTCCACTGAATAATTTAAAAGCCAAATTACCCCTATAAACCCGGCTACGCTCTTTAGCAATAATTCATTTCAAGAAAAAAAATTCATCGATTGCAAACAAAAATACTTATTCCCGTTGTAATGAACTATCCTAGTTGTTCTCAGATCCTACCAAAGCAACGTATTTCAAGGTGGAAACATCTGTCGTGCAGATGATCCTACAGCATTCAATTTCCATTTTCAACTTACCAACATAAGTATACTTTTTGCATTACAATGACAAACAGATGAACAAGATTATTCAATAGAAAAAAACAAATATGAGAAAAAACTAAACCACATCACTTACTCTATTCTTTACTTGTCTTCTGACTTTTCTAATCACGGATAGCTGCGCTTTCGATAGATTATAAGCGGTTAAGAATTTAGAAACTTGAGAAAACGGAACGTTGATAGTTGCGTAGACAATTGATAGTAAAATTGAATCACTGGATTTATTATCATTTCTATTCTCCAAATCTCCGTTCATATCTGCAAATAAATACAAAATGTTAATTATTTTTACACAAATATTCGGCCACTGGCACGAACACGCAAGCTATTGTGAATAATAACAACAAAAATATAAATACAAAAATTTATTTATAAAGTAAAAAAAAAATTGAAACTAACTTTCGAAATTATGATTTGTTATTTAAAATTTAAACGTTGACTTTTTTTCGGCGTCCAAATTCAAAATTTGTAATATTCTTTGTATTTTTTTTTCGATGGAGCTTAAAAATTTAGAATGTAGAACCGATTTCTATTTCAGACGTAAGTAATTCATACCATATCGTTTCAAGAAATGAAAACAAACGATAATCTTGCAATCGATACCTTTCCTATATTTTATGACTTTTTACAAGTGATAAGTACGATGAGATAATTCAAACAATATTAATTCATTCCTGTTAACGAACACGATAATAATTTCGAGTAAAAATTCCATCGTAGATAAATTACTTCAGCGATAAAATTAAACGTGAAAAAAACAAAGTAAAACGCAAAATGACTGAAATCATTGATTTTCTATTTAAATGACGTATATGATCATCTATATTATTATTGAATAACTTTAACGAAACACTTTAATAAAAAGCGATTTTTTTTGACTTTTTACAGATAAGAGAATTTTCGACACCATAAGCGTATTCCTAAGTCTTATACTTTTATTCATCAATGGAATTTACGTTGTAAAATTTTTCATAAAATTTGGCACCCTAACGTACAGCATTTTATGTGGATTATGTGGCATCTTAACGGCCGATT
The DNA here is from genome assembly GCA_900064475.1 of Pseudococcus longispinus. NCBI lineage: Eukaryota > Metazoa > Arthropoda > Insecta > Hemiptera > Pseudococcidae > Pseudococcus > Pseudococcus longispinus. The sequence goes on along the minus strand of FIZU01041699.1, from coordinate 16,303 downwards.
TTCTATCCGGGGTTGTTCATTGGATAGCAGACACCTGGGGCTCAACGGATTTACCAGTTATTGGAAAGGTAAGATTGGTGATAAAAAAAAACCAAGTCAACGGTAATCTAGAACTTAGATTTTTACAGAATTTCTTACGACCATTTCGAGAACATCACATTGATCCGACGTCGATAACCAGACATGATTTTATTGAAACAAACGCGTATAATTTTCTGGTGCTAATCCCAGTCTCGATCAATATGCTGTGGAAATTCATTACAAGGTCCCAAGACGAAATACGCTCAGAATATAATTGGTCGTTGTATTTATATTTACTAGGAATATTTGTCGCGTACACTAATCAAGTAAGCTACTCATCAAATATCAACCGATGAAAATTTCGTTACGTAATTCTTTTTCAATTTGCAGATTCACAAATGGTCTCATACGTATTTCGATCTTCCAAAATACATAACATTTTTACAAAGATATCACATCATTTTACCTCAACGACAACATCGATATCATCACATCGCACCACATGAAACCTACTATTGTATAACTACTGGCTGGCTAAACTATCCGCTGGAATGTATCAATTTTTGGAACACGTTGGAACGACTGATAACTAAAATGACTGGATATGTGCCGCGATCTGACGACATGCGTTGGGCCAGGAAAGGTGTACGAAAAAAATTCAAAAAAAATCCGACCAATTCGGAGGACGAAACAGAAGAAAAATGCGAAAACGTGGACGCATCGCTCAAAAATCAAGGAGATACGGTGACAAATGGCATAGTATCGATTAAAAATCACCAAAGAGATCAAAATTATCAATGTTAAAATTCTAATTAATAATCATGTTTGTATCATTGTTTGCACTTGGTACATAATTAGCAATTTTAATACAAAAATCGTGTAAAGTAAAAATTCTATTTCAAGTGTACCGATTTGTGACTTAACAATCAACTTACCACTCTGCAGCGAATCATTTCCACCTAAATGATTGTCGATTTGAAAGTTTTCTGAGTTAGGATCGAAATAATCGGTATTGAAACAAGACCGATAAGGAATGCCGGCCGGAGAAATATTCGTTGACATTCTACCGTTAACGAAATTCATCGGATTTATCTCAACGCTCATATCATTTACATTATTCTAGAAAAAAAATCTTTGTTAGAAATACGCTCGCATCATTTCGATGAAATAAAATGCTGAAAAATGAGTCACCATTTCGGAGTGTTCAACTGATTCATCATCAGAATCGTATTCTTCTTCTTCGATATCATCTTCGTACTTTATTTCTACTCGCCCTCTAACTGGTTCGTTTTCCTACGATTAAATAAGCAAGCCGCATTGAAAAATGAAAATATTTCGGATTAAAAAGTACGAAAAATTGAATTTTTACCCTCGAAGAAATTCTAGACATATTGCGACTCTCTTCTTTAACTGTTACAGAAAAAACTGGTAAATCTGGATTTTCCTCTTCATCATCATCATCTTCCATAATTTCCGTTGCGAACTCTTCATCTTTCGTGTTTTCAGAACTTTCGTCGTTACTCATCGGCTCATCGTCTCTCTAGCAAAACAAATTAATAAATCAAATAACCGTTGAAGTTGATAAATCGGCACGAAAGAATCTATCTTACGCTATCGTGCAACGTTAAATCCGTAATATAATCTTCATTTTCACAATTTTCCTTATCAAGTTCATCTTCGGGTTCGATTTTTATCACATCATCACACATGGATTCCGATTGTAACATTTTTGATGGATTTTTCGCCGCTACTCGTTTTCCAAGATTCAATACTTCCATTCTTCCTTTCATTTTTCAAAAAATTTGGAATGCTAGAATCCAAAGTAACAGATTAAATATAAATTCGCAAGCTCGAATAGGATTATTCAAAGCGAGGGAAAAATCACCATGAGATTGCAAACTCAAACCGTTGTTACGAAAACTACGGATACTTATACGAGATTAAACATTTAAAATCATAAAGAAACTAACTGTATACGCAATTTTCAACAATAATAAACAAATAATTTCAATATACTTGCAAAAATTCAGTTTCCGAATCGAAAAAACACATACACAGCATTTCACAATAATAACAGTTTTTTTTACGATTACATCAGCAATAATTAAACGGTCAAAATTAGCGCGCTAATATTCACATGACGGCATAATTGAATGAATAATATTCAATAAATATTCTGCATTTAAATTAAAACCATGATACTTACTCATAACTATGATCCATTTAATTAGAAGCGAGGAACCAGCACGATGCACGCTTTGTCCATCTACATTCAATTCAGCGCAAATCGCAAAACATAAAACGTAAAAAATGATGAGAAGATTCAATCTATTGTTTCCCAAAATCAAAATGGAGATTCGTAAATAACTAAATATCTTGCAAGGGGTCAACAAACTTTTTTTGTTTACGTCGGCGTTGAAACCTATTTTGGACTTGTAAAATTTCAGAAATGCAGCCAGATTTTTACGTGTTTTTTAAAACTTTATTTTCAATTTTTTCAATTAATAATTAATTTATTGCATAATAATAAACTATTTTGATTAACTTGAACAATATTAAAGCATGTTTTAATTTCTTTAAGCAAAATTATCGGTTAATTGAGGTAATAAAATTAAATAAAAATGTTGGTTGGACAAACCATGAGAAAAATTAAAATTTACTCCGATATACTCCAAAAAGTGAGCTTTAGATTTTTTTGACTGAATTTCTGAATTATCACTAACTTGATAAGAACAAAAAATTACCAAAATAAGAAGAAAAGGAATTCGTAAAATAACTTAAATTTTTCAAGACATTTTTTTATAATCTTGACCATTATTTTTAGAAATTTAAGAAACGACGAGGCAGTGCTTATGGAAAAGGATATAAATTTGAGATTCCATTTCGGTTTGTAGTTTATTCGTGTTTGTATTTTGGGCATAAATGTAGAAGCATTGCCTATTATTGATCGTCGCTTGTGATATTGAAAAATGGAAATGAATAGTATCGTTACAAAATTATCGAAAAAGTATTGAAAATCTGCGATGTTTAAAAGATGCGGCATGATCAAAAAGCCATGGTTTCTAGTGTGTTTCATCTTCTGTGTTATAATTCTATTCATTTTGGAATTACGAATATCGAATTTTCCTAGAAATGGTGAGTAGATGTCAACTTTCTTGCTCATATGACGATTAATTCTACGAAGTATTCGAATTACAGATAATATTTTGGAGCAATTTTATAAGAAAGATGTTTTGGGATATCACGCGCTTACCAAAGAATCCACTCCAACTGAAACATGGGGTTCACGGAAGGACTTGATTGTAATTTACAACCGGATTCCTAAGACAGGATCGACTAGTTTTGTCAACGTCGCTTATGATATATGCAAGAAAAATTCATTCAATGTGATTCACCTAAATATTACAAAAAACTCGCACATTTTGTCTCTTGCAGATCAAGTATGTTATATCAATGTTTGGAATTATTTTCTAATTTGATCATTCATTTTCTCAATTGATTTTTAGGCAAGATTTATTCATAACGTTACCAATTGGAGTGCTAAGAAGCCGGCTCTTTACCATGGTCATGTTGGTTTTATTGACTTTCAAAAGTAAATTTCTTTTGAAATTTTTCTCAGTATTTCAATTAGATTTAGACGATCATTTTTGCCTAATTAAAAAATTACGTGAATGATTTCAGGTTTGGAGTACAACCTCCTATTTACATAAATATATTAAGAAAACCTTTGAGTCGCTTGATATCGTATTATTACTTTTTAAGATATGGTGATAATTATCGACCCCATTTAATCAGGAAAAAACACGGAAACAAAGTTGTAAGTTGGAGTTTATGTTGAATTAGAAATGTTTGAATTCAATGGTTTTACATTTTACTATATTTTTCAGACTTTTGACGAATGTGTCAAATTAAAAAACCCTGATTGTCATCCGGACAATATGTGGTTACAGGTGCCATTTCTTTGTGGACAAAATGCTTTTTGTTGGTAGGTTACAGATATTTCGATATTTGTTGCATAATTGAGATGAGAACTAACCTTATAAATATATTTTGCAGGACCCCAGGCAATGAATGGGCCTTACAAGAAGCCAAGAGAAATTTAGTCAGAGAATACATGTTGGTTGGTGTTACAGAAGACATTCCAAGCTTTATCTCAATTCTAGAATTCGCGTTGCCGGAATTTTTCAAGGGTGCTTCTGAACATTTTGCTTCTAGTGAGTATTTTCTACCTACATCAGTTGATAATGATTTCAAAGTTCTCTCTTTATACTTCCTCTTTTTTTATAGGTCGAAGAAAATATTTACGTAAAACAAATAAAAAAATAGAACCTTCCGAAGAAACTGTCAAAGAAATTAAAAAATCGAAAATATGGCAAATGGAAAATGATCTCTATGAATTTGCTTTACAACAATTTCGATTTGTAAAAAATCACATGAAGACTTCCGAAAATGGTACCGTAATAGATAAAGGGATACAGTTTAAATTCGAGAAAATATACCCAAAATGAAATTTGTTTTAAAAATTGGTATTCGTCTTCAACATTTTATTCTATCAAATAGAAGTTACCAGTATTTACTTGAATTTCGAGATAACCTCAAGTATTATATGTAATCACTGTATTGTGAAGATATCCACTTTAGTATTATTCCAATAACTCAGAATTCTTCAAATGTTTGTAAATTTTTTGGTGTAAAACGTAGTGAGTGTACTTAATAATTTCTTACATTTATTCTATATTATCAATTTGCTGTTACTGACTTTGTTAGTGATTAGTGAAGCGTATTGCAATCGTTATTTTTTACATTAGAGTTTTTATCGCTGATTTTCCTATTAATATTTAATTATTGTTTGTATGGATTTATGTACTATTTGTATTACTTTGTAAAATGTGTCAAACGGCTTGTTGATATTTTCAACTTATTGTCTTACTGATCGTTCGACTTCGATGAAATAAATTATCAATTTTTTTATACTGATTTTCATTATTATTTCCTTTTTGGAGTATTTAATTACTTAGGTACATATCTTGGATAGTTTATTGGTTCTATTTTCATGATTTCATCCGGTAATCAATATATAGATTACTCAGTTACCTAAATTAATTATTGATTCACAAATTCCTTCAATATTCCAATTAGTAAAACATATTCGTAAATTGATCGATGACTTTTCAGCTTTCTACCTCTCATCCTTGCATTAATGATCAGAATGCAGGGTTTTCAAATTTCAATGATTATAAAAATTCAATCTTATTATTCTAAATTACTCATTACTATATAATATTATTTTATTTTAAATATAATTCAAACAATGATTAAATGGTTAACTTCAGCAACAGGTGTAGTAGGTATTAGCTCGTCCACTTCGATGGTAGGTGGGTTTTTTGGTGAAGTGGGTGAAGTAAAAGCGGAGAACCGTTTAGTGTTTTATCACAATTGTATTATCAGTTCAGTTGCTTTTACTACGTCTCATTTTCTTCAAGTTTATTAAAACTGTTGTAATTAAAAAAAATGTTTTAATAATTTTGATACGTGAATTTCATTTTGTGATAGTACTTTAAATTACAACTTAGATACAACCATATGTGAACGATTTCAAGTACACCAGTCGTTAATACTCGTCATGAAATGACGATTACGTTCAAGTAAACATAATCAATGTTTTAATGTTTCTTTAGTTTACGTGTAAATTTTTATTATTGAAGAGAAATACGTGTGATAATTTTCATCGAAGTTGTTATATTTCCCAATTTATTGATTACAATGTGATTAATTTTCAATCTTAGTACAATATTTTGTTCACATTCCTTCACCAGTTCCAACTAATCGACACTCCATTTTTTCCTTTATTTAGACATTTCGGGTGAAAGTTCGCTCGCAGTGAAATGAAGTATGTCACTTATACGGTATCAATATTTTGTCTCGAAATCAGCATTTTGTGCCACTATGTGCCAGCTTTTTTCCGGATGGTAATTATCTTTGTGAAATACTCATTCTAACTCATCAGCATGAGCTAAATATTAATTATTGTTATTTTATAGTTTACTTTGCAGAAAGTACATTAAGCAAGGTAGTACAAAGAATGATTCGTCGTTTCCGTACGTTGTTGGTCTTATATCGTAAGTGTTTCTTTCCACTCTTGGAATATCCTCTGTTGGTAAATCATTTTGATATCATTTACTTGGATGTTTTTACAGATCATCGATGTGGATGTACTATGGAATTCTTACTAACAACGATACTTTAGTTTACATTAATGTAATTGGATGTACATTATTCATCTCCTACATCGCTGTATTTTACTTATACACACCGTTCAAGGTACAAAAATTGAAATTCTTAACTTTAAACTTTTCATGTATTCTATGTTTTTTATTCTTTCATAGAATATCATTCGACGGCAGCTTCTCTTCATTCTTCTTGTACTTACACTAATAGTAACATATTCTCAATACGAAGAAGATAGAAATTTACTAAAGTCTCGAATCGGTTTTCTATGCTGTCTAGTCGGAGTAAGCTTCTGCGCTGCTCCTCTTAGTAATGTGGTTCGTATTTTTATATTTACTTGTGGAATATTGATAAACTTTCAACTAGATATAATATTTATTCAATTTAAATTACTCTCTCGTCGACAGATTCATGTTATTAAAACAAAAGATGCAGAATCTTTGCCAGTTCCTATGATAACTATGACGGCCATAGTAACATTTTTATGGTACCTGTATGGAGTTTGTCTGAATGATACGTTCATCATGGTAAGCAGCTTAGCCTAGACATCACATTCAATTAATTTCATTATATTTTCAACATTTCTTTTACAGTATCCAAATTTGATTGGATTCTCGTTGAGCGCGTTCCAGTTGCTGTTATATTTGGCATTTTTAAAACGAGAAAAACCCGTGGTATTTTCAAAAATGACTGTCGCCTAATTTTACTTACACATGGTGTTGGTTTTAAAGCTCCCTCTCCCTCGGATTGTAGTTTTGTAAAATATAACTGCAAATGTTACTTTTTAAGAAGTGAGAGTTACTACACGAAATTATGTACTTAAGTCACTAATTACCATTTTCCTTATTATGCATTGTCAATGAAGTATTAATATGAAAGTACTGGCCAACCAAATGTTAATTTTTCATGGTACTATGCCAGAATACTTTTGTTATAGTTGATCTCGCATTAAATGCATTTATATACCAATTATTCAACTCTAAAAAGTAATCATTCACATTTCTTCCATCATCTAACTACCTATTCATTTGATGTTTATTCTTTATTTGTTCTTTCGTTCATTTGTTATTATTGATTTTGCGACAATGAAATACACGTTTTTGATAGTCTTAAATGTTTTTTCTGAAATTTCAATTTTGAATATTTTACCATACAGTCAGACAGAGAAAATCAAATAAAAAACAGTTTTTCAGGAAAAGATTTTCAACAGGAACTGCTGTAGTTGAGGTTACAGGTCAATCATTTAGCGAAGTGCCCCAATTTCTAAGTGAACTAGGCGAGGTGAAGTATGATTTTCAGCAACCTACGAATTTTAATAAATTTTACACTCCTAAATTTGTTCAACACTGCATTCGTGAAATTACTCATCAGAGGAAATGGACGTTGATCAAATAAAAACTCAAAACATTGAAGCATTTTTTTTTTTTTGGAAATATACAAATTGTAATGAAAAACTACATGTGGGGTTGATTAACATTTACCATTCATATTATTTGGTTTACCAAATCAACAATCAAGTGTTTATTAATTGAAACATTTGCAACCGAGTCAACTCTCAAAGATATATTTACACGCGACACAGTCAAAAAAATAAGTATGTACTAAGCGTTTCGAATATTTAGGGCTTGCTCCAACTCCGCACGTTTTTGCTGCACTTTTGTGTAGAAATAACGACAAACCGCCTCTTGAGACCAAGGCTGATAGTAAAATTCAGCTCTTCTTTCTTCTTCAGGATTTCCAACAACATCAGTCATTGTCTGCAAAAATAAAAAAAATGTTATTTTATGTTCACTTTTTTATTAAACCATGTTTTTTTTCAATTACCTTCAAATCTCTGGTTTGAGAGATGATCCATTTATTAATAAATTGCTGAGGATCTTTGGCAAAGCTCAAGAAAAATTCTCGATTCGTTTTCAACTGATTGATGGTTTCGACGGTTTCGTGTATTTTATTATCTAGGCTTTGAATTTCTTGCTGACTAGCCGTCGATAATAAGAAATTATTCATTTGAGCCTTCAAAGTATCATCTACTTCTACGTCGATATCGTAACACGCTGTTTGTTTTTGCTCTACTCCTTCGACACTGAAAATTAAATATTTTGGTGAATTTACGAACATCGTGAGAAAATATTAAAGCTTAGGCCATTTTTTACCTAATGACGTGGTTGATAACTATAGGATCGGGCGGATGCAATAAGGGATTCAATCGCTGAGGTATTTCGGCAAATTTCATTCTAGAGCATTGGAATATCCGTTCTAGAAATTCGTCGCAGTTGATAAACTCTCTTTCTTGGGAATCCTATAGAAAATATCAATCAGTATAAAGATTTTACAAATGTACGAAAATTACTCCGGAATTACGTACTTGTAATTTGTGAGTTTTGATATATTGCCATAAGGCGCTGATAATAACCGGTCTTGTCTGTGTATGAACTCCTAACAATCTAGCTAATCTAGGATCTAATTTAAACTGCAACGGTTGATAATCCAATAATAATAGAATCGTGCACCTCACATTTTTATCTCCGGGTCTTTTAACCTATCAAACAAACACATCTGATTAATACAAATAATTAGTTCGGTTGCCATAATCACAAAACAAGTGTACCTGAAATCCGTCTGTTTCTTGAGTAGTAGCAGTTCTATGCCATTCGACAAGATGATTATCAGGACCATATAAATCTTTATCCAATTCTATGACGAGTGATTTGAAAAATGAAGAAAACTTCCGTTTAACCTGTAAAAGATTGGCAAATGAAGTACGAAATTTCAATGAAAATCCAACTAACCGATGTATGTACCTTATTCGGATCATTTTTCGTGTCTTCTAATAAACGTCCTTCAACTCTCAATTCCCAAGATGCGACACTACCTTCCTCTTGACCACCTTCTTCACCAGGTTCTTTAGCGGGATAAAACGTATTGGAGATGAAAATTCGCAATTTACGTTTCTGCTTCATAGGTCTTTTCAAAGCTTCCTAAACAAAACACACGAGAATCGTGAACAGCTATTCGTGTTTGAATAGGACTTAGCAATTGGTAAATATCGAACCTGAATGTCCAATCTTTTTCTCATAATCGTGGAATCTAATTTTCTTTCAAAAGCTAATAAATCCATGTACGCTTGAGATTCTGGTACTAAATCGCGAACTTTTTGAGGAAGTATTTTATCAGCTAACTTCTTTTTTTTCTTACTGATTCCGCTGCCTCCAGAATGGCCGAAATCACTGTAAATTCAATTCGAATCAGTTAATCGGCATATGAAGAGCAAGTTTCATAATAATCAAACCTTTTATTAGATGGAACTGTCGGAGGTCCTCGGTTATCGACATTGGAACGTTTGTACGAGGGCTGAGGCCCACGAGGAATCATATTTGGTCCTGGGCCGATGTTTTGAGGAGAATATCCTCCCGGTCTTTGTTGCACCTGAAAATTTAAGCCACAATGTGAAGCTACATGATACCTTTTGATAATAACAATGAGAAAAGAAGAAGCATAGAGAAAAATTAAAGGCACGCAACTAATCTAATAAAATTATAGTTGAATGCGAAAAAACACGAATTATTACGTTCTCGCTGATGAACTTACCGGGTAATTTGGACCTCCATACTGTCTTAAAGGAGGTCTGGGGAATTGCTGAGCCATTAATAATCAAAACTACTTTTCTAAAACAACGTAAAACAAAACACAAAAATAAACACTAATGCTTATGCGTAATGTTCGCTGATTAATTTTCCTACAAAAGCTAGTAAGAATGCCAGTATATTAGCTTACTAGCGAGGTTAAATTAATATAAGAAATGAAATAAAATTATAAAACTGATACATGCCCAAATGTAAAATATTAGTTGATTCAAAAAAATCTTTGATAGCGTCACCCCACTAACCTGTAGTACAATACTTAAACTCGTAATTTACGAGGGTGATTAATAGTCCCTTCACTTAGATTGTTTTCAACTCACTACAATTAGTTTTAAAACATAAATTAAATTATTGGAATCATATCATTTTTATAAAATTAAAAAAAAATTATACGAAGCAAAATTTTTTCACAGAAAGATGGTGTAAACTAAAATTGTTCCAGTGTTGACACGGCGTTTTGCCGGTTTAGGAAAATGGCTAAATATAACCTACTTAACTACCTATTTAATTTCAAAGTAGTGGCAACAATGTCAGTAAATTTTTTATTTTTTTTTCACCTCATCACCTCATTTCTAAAAAAAACTTGTTATTGTTGAAAATAGCGATAATCACTCAGCTGGTCAAAATAGTTACACTAGAAATCCTAAACAGAAATGAAACAAATTCAAAATTCATAACAAGTGACTAACCAAAATTTGATCTGAAAATTGAAATTCCGAATTGAAATTAAATTCCTTTCCGTTTGGCATAAAAAAGAGTAATTTTCTGATACGAAATTGATTCGGATTTCCTCGAGTGTGTTGCGAACTAATCTAAAATGCCTGTTCAAGAAATCATTGCAACGAAAGTGATCGTCCATCCTTTAGTGTTACTGAGTGTAGTAGATCATTATAATCGTATGGGCAAAACCGGGAATCAGAAAAGAGTTGTTGGTGTTTTATTGGGCAGCTGGAAAGGCAAAGGTGTCTTGGATGTATCGAATAGCTTTGCAGGTATATTTACCGTTGAATTGTTACGTGTTGTATTAATTTATATCAATGATTTGAGTTATGCCATAACTACCGCTTTCTTTGTTTAGTTCCTTTCGATGAAGACGATAAAGATAAATCGGTTTGGTTCTTGGACCATGATTACTTAGAGAACATGTATGGAATGTTTAAAAAAGTTAATGGTAAATTTTATTCTTTATTTATGTTTTATGTATTCTATACATGTCACAATGAACATTAACATTTTGTTGCATAGCTCGAGAAAAAATTGTCGGTTGGTATCACACTGGTCCAAAATTGCAACAAAATGATATCGCTATCAATGAATTGATCAGGCGATACACTCCGAATTCGATACTGGTAATAATTGACGCTAAACCCAAAGATCTTGGTTTACCTACAGAAGCGTATAGAGCTGTTGAAGAAATCCACGATGTAAGTCTTTTTTAAAGTGTTTTTATTGGATAAATAAGCAATTGAATAGGGGTATTAATTGAGTAATATTTCAGGATGGAAGCCCAACTGGTAAAACTTTCGCCCATGTACCCAGTGAAATAGGCGCTGAAGAAGCTGAGGAAGTTGGAGTCGAGCACTTACTTCGTGATATCAAAGATACCACTGTTGGTTCATTGAGTCAACGACTTACGCGTCAACTTAATGGTTTAAAAGGTCTAGAAGAAAAAATAGTTGAGATTAAGAATTATTTGACCGAGGTAATTGCTAGTTTTCGAAGAGTAATGCACGTCATTGTTTAAATGCTAAAATTGCCAACTCACTCTACTATTCACAATGTTCTTTGATGGTTAGGTTGAAGAAGATACTATGCCAATGAATCACCAAATTTTCTATCAGCTCCAAGATATTTTTAATCTTTTGCCAGATATTAGTAAACAAAATTTTGTGGAATCATTGCATGTAAAAACTAATGATCAGATGTTGGTGAGTATTTTCTCATTATTATTAATTCTGTTTTAAAAAATGTGTAGACTGTACTCTGTTGTACCTCGTGAAAAATTAATTCAGAGTTCATGCATTTTTTATAAGTCAGATTTGTTCGTATGAATTGATGAATTTCTATTACTAACTCTAACCTACTTATTTGCAGGTTGTCTACGTAACATCCCTTATAAGGACTATTATTGCTCTGCACAATCTCATCAATAATAAATTAACGAATCGAGATGCAGAGAAAAAAGATATTAAAAAACCTGAAGAAAAAAAAGAAGAAGTAAAGGAAGAAAAAAAAGAAGTCAAAGTTAAATGAAAATATTTTGTAATAATTATTGTAATTTTTTTTCAATATTTTTTAATAATTTTCAATAAAAGTAATTGTACCATGTTCATTATCATTCATCTTCCAAATTCATTCATAGTTTGTAATTAGATAATTATTTTGAATAACCGAAAATTTCAAATGAAATGAAAGTCAAAGTTTTATTTAGAATTGGAAGAAATTGGACGGATCGTGAAAAATGAAAATGAAAGAGAAAAGGAAAATGACTGAAATAAGTCTCTTAGAGAAATGCACCGCTTCATTAAATTTGTCATATACAAATATGAAGAATACGAAAAATAGCGTTCAAGGTTATTGATGAGGGGAAAAAACAAAAAAATTGTTATCGGGAAAAATCCCGCCAAAACAAAAAGAATTTGCTGATAAGTAATTAATCTTAAAAATTGTTCCAAGTTTTAACAAAATTGTAAGTGATGCGATCCAATTACTGCCTCCTCAATTATTATATACATTCATTTTGAAAACTTTTTGTCGAGCTTCTTAAAATTGGTAAGTATTTGAAGTGATTTTCATTGTACGTTTCAAGTTCTTAACTCACATATTTCGATTGTCTGTATTTGATAGCGGCACAATGTTCAGCCGAAAGACGAACTCTAAAGTGACAGTAGAGAGTTTTTTAAAAGAGCAATATCCCTGTCGTATGCAATTGTACAGAGACCCTCCTGAAGCTCAAATTTCTTTATATCAATTCGAACAATATGCTATTGAACGACTGAAAGGTAACCAATGATTCATATTTTTCTTGTGTGTAACGTGGAAGGCTAGTAAAACACGAAGGATTTATTTTATTTCAGTATTACGATTGCTAGAAATGGTTAATCTTAAATCCACTTCTAAAAACTTCAAAGAATATCAGAAGGAGGTAGAGAAAGAATTGAAGAAATGTTCAACAACATTCTTTGATTTGGTTAGTAATTCAGTTCATCTAAATTATTTTATATTTTATAAACTAATTGTATTTATTTCCTAGGTTTTCTCTTCCGGTAACTACATTAAAGACGATGATATGATTAAAGATTATGAAGCTCGTAAAATAGATCATATATCTCATTATATTTTACGTTTTGCGTATTGCCAAAGTGAAGAGCACCGACGTTGGTTTATTGCTCGAGAATTTGAATTGTTCAAGATCAGATGGTTAAACCTAAACATTGAACAAAAACAAAGCTTCATTACTAATAGTCAATTGAATTATAAATGTGTAAGTGTTTTTGTCTTATTTGAATTTGAACGTCAACCAATTATTAATATCTATTGTATTTATAGTTAGATGAACGTAAAATGAAAAGTTTGGATCACGGTGGTTTTTTGAAACCGGATACTACTTATTACTGTGTCAAATGGACCGATGTATTGGATTTAGTTCGTTACCGAAAAGTAATTTTGGAGAATGGAACAGCCTTTGTTGCAGCTAATGATTTAATATCAGTTTTAGGAACTGTTTTTAGATCAAATTTGTCCCATAATTTAGCGGTAATTGGCCACCTATTTTTTTTTTGTACATTGAAATTGATATTAATTATAACTATGTTTATAGATAATGTCTCATAAACTAACTATGATCCAATCTGATGAAAGAATTAAACGTTTAGTAAATAATTTACATAATACTTACACCGGTAAAAGTTACACCGGGAAGGATAATGATAGACAAGTATCTTGGCAAAGTGTTGATTCTGTGAGTATTTTTAATAACTTTTCTGATTTTGATGTAACATTATATAATGTATTTTTATTTCAATTATCGATTCTTTTGTAGCTTGCCAAAAGTCCTTCTTTCCCATTATGTATGAAACAGCTCCATTCTGCGCTCAAAACTCAGCATCATTTGCGTCATTTCGGTCGCCAGCAATTTTCTCTTTTTCTCAAAGGTGTTGGATTATCTTTAGACGACGCTTTGATTTTTTGGCGAAATGAATTCACCAAAAAGATTGATTCTGATCAGGTATGCATCAATAATTGATTCAGTTTATTTTTAAATGTTCAAGTATAATTTATATTTGTCACGTTTGAATTTAGTTTGAAAAAAAGTATGCTTATAATATCCGTCACAACTATGGTAAAGAAGGTAAAAGAGCCAATTACACTCCGTATAGCTGCGGTAAAATCATTGCTAGTAGCGCGGGTCCCGGTGAATTTCATGGCTGTCCTTTTAAACATAACGATGTTGCTAGTTTGAAACAGACATTTTCTAACCTTGGTATCACTGCAGCAGGTAAGAATCTTTATCGTAATTATTACTTTTCAAAATGATTCGAATCTTAGATTTCTGTTTTATTGTAGGATCTGAAGAAGTGCTAGAATATGTGAAAATTGGCCAATGTCAACTGGCCTGTGCCAAAGTGTTTGAGCAGACCCACCATGCTCCAATTTTATCAGGTGTAAATCACCCAAATCAGTATTTTGAGGAGAGTCAAAAAATTCTGGTGAGTGTAACACCGAATACCACAATAATTCAAGTCATCTCTAAGAAGGTTGTCCGGATTTTGGATTTGAGATAAAAATTTTGAAATCTTGAAAAAAGAACGTTCTCGACAGAGGACATAACTGAATAGGCAACCACCTCAAACGACACAAGTTTCATGTTTTATTTAAAATATGTTTTTCACTCTTAGTTGGGTTGCATTAGATAGATCACTTTAATTTGGATTTCGACTATAAGATATGCATATAAAGATAAGAAGACGATTGTATTATCGGTTTTTCGTTTTGAATGCTTTTTAGACCTCACAGAACACAGCAGGAACTTCGAATACTCCAGCTCCAAAACGTAAATCTAGCCAACCAACACCAACGCTTGCTAAAAAATCGGTCGCAGAATGTCTCGATGATACTGATGGGACATTTGATAAAATTGATTTTGGACAACTGGATGGAATGTAAACATTTTTAAAAGGTGACTATGTAATAACAAATTTAATTCTGTAGCATTATTATTTTACTCGTAGATGTATATATTTTAATTGTAAATAAATATCGAGACTGTTTTTTAAGACTCGATTCATTGTTTAACGTGTCTAGTAAGGAAATCTTAATTATAATGTAATCCAATTTGCGAAAAATTCCTCGATCATGTAAACAATCAAACAAAAAAATAATTTCTATAGAACCGTACACACGGTTAAATATTTCACCTAGTTAATCTCATTAAATAATAAAAAAGTTGGAGAAATAAAAACACAATGGCTTTCCACTACTTTGCGTTGAATAATTGTCAAAAACCAACTCGTATTCGAGACATACGTGACACATTTAGAAACAACGAATTTAATTACGATAAAATGATAGAATCGCGGAACAAAAAAAAGGAAACTTCTTCGTTTTTAGTGATAGAATTCTTTTTGTTGCTATTAATACATTCATGATCAACAATTTAAAAAAAATCAACGCCGGAACATTGATTCAATTTGATAACCAGAGAAATTGTTGATGTCGCTAGATTTTATTTTGCTCGAGTACGACCATAATTAAGATTTCCATGCGTACACAATAAAAATACCTAGTTCGGCAGTTTCCATGGAGAAATCATTGTGGCCCATGTCTTCTTCTACGAGATTCGGGAATTAGATTGATCATACTAGATAAATACGTATTCGTCTGTTTCTTTTAATTCGTTGAAAAAATGATCAATTTGAAAATAAGTACCTGCGTAGAGTCATTCAAGTATACAAATTTCGTTTTTTTTCTTGGTATGTTTCCCTAGAATGATATACGTTTTTAGTAGGTCCAATTTGAGATTTTTTTGTGTGTTTGGTTTCCTAATCCGACTAGATTTAAAGCACAACAACTTTTCAACCATTATTTTTATTCAGTTAATTGTCAACCCTTCTTCTATTCGAACCAAAATTTAGACTTGAGAATCGATGTGGAAATTTTGATCTTTAGGTAGCTTACACCTTTTTCAAAAAACCTGAAAGTTCTTCCATGAAGTAGGTATCAAGTAAAATTCATTTTTGGAGGGAAAAAAATCATTGCAGCGAGCTTTGATGCTTTTTCAGCCAATTTTCTACAAACATTTTTTGACATGGATATGTCTTGTGGCTGGAGTCAATCCTGAAATTTTGTCCATTTTAATTTGTCCAATTCCTTGACGATGACTTTTAGACATTTTGTCAGACTTTTTTGGACTT
>FIZU01041684.1:0-17217 GCA_900064475.1 Pseudococcus longispinus | reverse complement strand
GATAAGACATATCCATGTACCAATATGTCCGCTTGAAGAGTGGATCTATCTTTTTAAATTAAAAATCTTGATTTTTCAGCAATCTGCAACTTGTTGACGCCCTGGTGGGTAGGAAAAGTGGTATCCAATTTCGAGGTCAATGGTCTGGGGAGGTGTAGAAACTCAAATCGCAATTTTTTAGGGATGTGCTGGAGTTGCCACGGAGGTGGTACCACCCAAAAGTGGCAAAAAACCACGTTTTTTTCGAAAGTCATCAACTTTGAAGCCTGCTAGCTCCGCCTCCCTTTGAGCTAGGGGTCTAAAACTTTCTATGGTTCATCCCCAACTAAATATGAACCACCCCGTCTGAATTTGGTCAAAATCCGAGGTATGTTTTTTTTCGCGCTCCACCCTAATGAACATACACGTACTTCAAGAGTACTTATTCAGACTTATCGCAAAGTGCTGACCAATTTATATCTAAAACGCCGATTCTGCACAAAATTATGTACCCAATAGCACACATCTACGAGCATCCCACGAAATTTACTTTCACGTAACAACCAATTACGCCCAAAGAAAACACGTATTTTAAAATATCTCCAAAAGTATAAAGTACCTATTAGGTAAAATATTTTTCAACTTCAATTTTCAATCGTGGGAATGGGCAATACTTTAAAAAGTGAACAAATTTTTGTATTATGCTTTTTTGCCCAAATTCAAAATTGAAGGGGCTAAAAAATAATTTGAAATAGAAAAATTATTTTAAAAGCTTCAATCGTGGGAATGAATAGTTCTTTAAAAAATTAACAATTTCTGTTATGTTCGTTGATTGCCTAAAATCAAAATCGAAGGGACTAAGTAACATTGAAAATAGGAATTTTTTTTAATTTTCAATTTTTTCACTTACTTCGAGTGTTACAGCCCCTTCAATTTTGATTATAGGCAAAAAATGAACGTAACAAAAACTGTTAATTTTTCAAAGAACTATTCCTTTCCCGAGATTGAATTTTTTAAAAGAATTTTACTATTTCAAAATATTTTTATAGCCCCTTCAATTTCAAAATTGGGCAAAAAAGCGTAATGCAAAAATTTGTTCAATTTTCAAAGAAGGTACTACCCATCCCGACGATTGAAAATTGGCGTAGGCCTACAGTATTCGTATGTGGGCAACTGTGCACGCAGATGGCCACTTCGCACCAATCACGTATAACGCTTAGGTCATCTATATGCGTACAGCACGATCCCAGCCGCCAAATTTACGTTTCATTAGACTATACATCGTCGGCACATCGCAATTGTCGAATACTCGATTCAAGTACAAGTACGAAGGTACGAGTTTATGAAAATATTTCGCGAAAAATTCGAATCACTGTGCCGATAATGAAGGATACCCTTATACCTATACTAGATACGAATACAGATTGTTACGAATTGAAAATACTTTTGCGGTTAATAATAATGGTAATTACTTATCGTAGGTATCGATATGGTGAAAATATCGGATTCCGAAGCGGCGCACAGATACGGAATCGTAAATACCCCTTCTTTGGTGTACTTCAGGAAACGTATCCCATTATTATACGACGGTAAACTAAATTAAAATCTCGATTAATATCGAAGAAAAAAACGACGAAACTTAAATCTATTCAACGCGTGCGAATTTCATCTTTCAGGCGATTTATTTGACGCGGAAAAAATTCTCACTTGGTTAACCTCGCAAGATGTTTTCGAAATCAAAAATGAAATAGAAGAAGTAAATCGAAAGATGCTGGCAAAACTGCTGGATGAAAATGAATTTTTAGCCGTTTATTTTTGTAAGCTATACTTGCTCGCATAGGCTATGTGTTATTATTACGCCTACGCAATAACAATTAGGCAACTAAACGACGTCAAAAAATTATCGGAATCGTAATTTCAAGTACCTAGGGATGTAGTCCATTTAAAAATGAAAATAGGCAAACAGTGTAACCGACAAATTTTTGTGCCAACATTTTCCCCTACCACCCTATAAGGTACTTGAAATCATGATTCCGGTAATTTTTCTTAAAAATGCAACTCATTATACTTTCGTGTGTCGACGGTTGCCTACCATTAACGTATAGGCGATAGAAACTTCATTCCAAACAACGGTTGAATGTTTTAGATGAAAAGAACTCACCAAATAGCATGAAAGTGTTGGATCGTTTGGAAAGAATAGACGGTGAAACAGACGACATGGATGTAACTTTTGTGAAAATGGGTGATCCGAGGTACGCGCGAAAATGGGGCGTTACAAAGCTACCTGCCATAGTTTATTTCAGAAATAGATTTCCCAGCATTTACAGAGGTATGGATGAATTTTTACAATACGAGTACACATGTAAGTACTTACGTCAGATACACGATACGATCATATCACGCGTAAATCGTAAATAAAATATCCCCTCCCCCGTGTTGTCTTCGACCCTTCGAGGGAAAAGACAATACGCAAATTTTTCATTAAAATTGTACCTATTATAATTTACGGATTGTGTTTTCCCTCCAAAAGTTGAAGCGCAACTAGGGGAATTACCCCCCCCCCCCATGGACTTCGAGGGAAAGGACACTACTTTTTATGAAAAATTTACCAAATTTGAAAATGGTGAAAGGTAAAATGATGGTTCTGAGCGTACAACGTCTTAACGATTAATTCAATCGTCATATTTCATTTAATATAACACCTGAAAACGTGACAATCGTTCGAATAAAAATATAAGACATAGGAACACATAATTTACGCGTTCGTTGTTTAAATAATATATCCGCGCGTTAGAATTAATCAAAAACAAAACGTAAGCGTGGAATACGCCTTAAACTGTTTTTATAGCATCAATCTACAAGCTTCGGTTGAAATCAAAAACTGAAAACTGAATTCCAAAATCCGAATGATATTTTAATACAAACAAGTTGCCATAACAAGCAACTACGTCGATTATAATTACCAAAATGTCACAAATTTCAAAGTAAACTGTCGCTGTCGTATGGAAGCTAAGCATGCCGAATTCGTACAATAACTATTGAGACTTTACAACACTTGAATTTCAGGCGAATATCGTAAACCAACGTTCGGTAATCAATGATTCAATGAATCAGAAAACTATAAACAGGCGAATAGCATAATCAAAATGGCGTTTCATACAAAGAATAAAATTGTTACGTTGTGAAACTAGCAACACTCAAAATTGTAACTGAAAACGTTGTGAAAGTACTCTCTGAATTCTCTTTACGAATTGAAGAAATGTGAAATATACGTTTCAAAATGCACTAATTTAGCTTTCGAAATTATTCAAAATAATAAAAATTGTACTCACCAAATATTCAGAAGTCCTAATACTTCATTATCTACTGTTTGTATCCGTAGGAGAATGCGAATCAGAAGACGAAGTATTGGAATGGCTTAGAAAAAACCGATACCGACAGCCGGAATTAAACTTATTTATGTACGCGTTGATCGCGCTCACACTAGCATTTATAAGTTATACAGTTTTTTTATTGTACGGATTCCCATACCACGCGAAATCATCGTAACACCATTTTGTACATGCAAATATATGTGTTTTTACTTAGTCACCAAATGAATTGAAAATATTACCGAATTACTCGATTGCGAATATCATAATACGAAAACCATAGCCTAAGCACAAAATATGAACCGAACCGAACCGATTTATTTGCACGACAAACGACGCACATATTTATTGAACCGACATCATTGACCACGTTACGACGGCACATACCACGAAACGGAAACGCGGAAACTGGCTACCATATAGTCACCAGATGAATTGAAAATATTACCGAATTACTCGATTGCGAATATCATAATATGAAAACTACAGCCTGAGTACAAAATATAAACCGAACTGATTTATTTGCGCGACAAACGACGTACATATTTATTCAACCGCCATCATTGTCCACGTTACCACGACACATACAACTACACTCGCGAACTGGCTACCAACTAACTACTGTAGTTTGTGCAACAGTTGTCGATGTGGTAGCAATTGCGCACGCGCAGTGCCTACTCGTGGTCAGCGTTGCCAACCTTCGTGCTTTCGCATTGCATCGATGCTTTTAAATATTCGAGTAATAAAACACTTTTTCGATCTTTTTGGAAGTTATTAGTTCAAAAAGGGCCATTTTTCTATAATTTTCGTTATTTCCAATTACAAAAATACATACGTAGATCTATAAAACATTAAAATAATTACGTAAATCATGTTAGAAAATGGAAGAGAAATACTGGAGGCAGGTCTAGGTAGTACAAGTAGGTACATACCGGTTTTACTCATTTGATTTTGATCATTTTTTAATTTTTTTTTAAAACCACTGCAGCTCTACTGAAAATTATTGAAATCGAAAGGGAAAATTGAAAAATGATAGAATTCACTCGCATCTTACAGTCATTTTGATGAAGTTATTCAATAAGAAGGTAATAATTGTAATTGTGAAATGAATATTATGACTTAGATTATAAGAATACGCACCTCAATTACAGGTAAAGGGTATAGGTAGAGATGTTCGTTATAAAGTTGTGAAAAGAAAAGTTGGTAGGAGAAAAGTACTTTTTAAAAATGAAAAAAGTCGAACGACATATCAATTTATTCGTCTGAGCACCCGGGTGATCTGTTTCACTTGAGACTGGACAAACAAATTAGCATTATTCCAATTTTGTGGAAAATTTGCACAACAAAAGAGATTGTTTATGATAAGGGTAAACCAACTAGGGTAAAGAATTCCTGGTTTTATGTCCACTCTTTAGTGAAACAATCCACCAAAACTGTTGAAATTGTTTGTTTGGTTTTTCTACTTCAAAAAAAAAATATACATTTCATGGAAATGAGATGAAATAAAAATGTTTTCCATTATTTTTAATTTTCGAGGGCATCTTTATGAAGCTTCCGG
Source organism: Pseudococcus longispinus (assembly GCA_900064475.1). Classification (NCBI taxonomy): domain Eukaryota; kingdom Metazoa; phylum Arthropoda; class Insecta; order Hemiptera; family Pseudococcidae; genus Pseudococcus; species Pseudococcus longispinus. Next base: position 12,309 of record FIZU01041684.1, on the reverse strand, counting down.
CGAGAGCTTTAAAACGATACCCCACACAGTTTTCACGCTTTTCACCAAAATTACCTTTCGGAAAAGTAAACATCACTAGATGGCAGTGCAGAGTTTTACAACGGATACTCCGATGCTATTTGATACCAAAAATTTTTTTGTTTTCCAAACTACCAATGACCGATTGCATAATATGCTCTTTAATTATGCATGTATACCTTAGTGTAGATACCTACACGATAAGTATACGTACAACATATACGGTATACACGTACTTAAGTATTACGCATAGTGAATAGTGTAAAATACATAATTACAAAACCAAAGCACATATACGTGTACCTATGTGCAAATTTGTGCATAAATGTAAAATTTATTTTATAAAAACTATGCATTGCATAGAATAGATATACTTAAGTGCGATTTTTATAAATAATTTTTTGTCATCATTAAAAATTATTGTTGCAAAAAAGATTCTTACGTAGGTATCTGCAATTTCTTTCAGGTGTAAGTATACGTATCTCGTATATTTTATTTCCAAATTATTCATAAATAATGCCTAGGTATTAATATGATCTGAACGGCGACTGGTAATTAAGTATACTGTATACACAAGCGTTTCAACTATCAATATCAAATTACGCTCATCTACATACCTATTTCCTACGTCTTGCGAAAGATACTTGAGTACCATGATGATTGAAAAGTGTAATAGTCCCTTATGGAAAGAATATGTACCTAGACCAGCGATGAGTACCTAGGTAAAAAGTTCGCTTATTTTCATCGTTTAATAAAATTTTGCACACGATTCGTCAGAATTAGTTTTTCACAATGAATTTTTACCCTGATTTGCATCAACTCTTTCAATTTGGACAAGCCATCCATAATACCGATTTCTGACCATTTTGTTTCGTCTATCTTGGTACTATTTTAACTAAGTACCTATATTGCGTTCGTAATAGAATTTTTTTCATTCAATCGTAGGTATTCGAATATTTCGGCTAGACTTACTTAATAATATTTACATAATATACCTCCTTAATTAGTTATTACGAAAACAGGTGGGTAATATTTGGGTTTTACCGGACTAGGTATCTACTTTTATTACGAGTACATACAGTAATGACAGTAAGCATTTGAATGTTTGGTTAAGATATTGCCATAGCAACGCAATCGTTCATCTGTTTAAAAACAGAAATTTTCATCATGGAATCATTCGATGTAAATATAAATTTAAATTCTAATCTAACCATCGATGATGTTTGTAAAATTCGAGTTCTCAACGCAAGTACCACCGTAAAAACTGAACAATTACGAAACGAATGCAACGATTTTGTGGAAAGTAAGTACTCATCTGTAATGTACAATTGTACTTGCTACCTACATAATGTATTCATTTTCGATCGAATGCGAGATATTGTGTTGATATAACTTGATGTAAATCATGCCCTCTTCTGTATAAAATATGTACATTTATGTCCATGTGGTAAGGTACGAATAATTTTCAACAAGTGGTAGAGGGATTTCTCGCAATGATCGAATCGTTAGCAAGAAACGTCGAAAATGAAAAAATGAAAGCGATAGGAGCTTCGAATTTGATTAGCTCGATTTCTAAAATTCGAGAAACCGAACAAATGCAATTCCAAGTAAGTGACCTAGTGTAAGAATTGTACAACAATGCTAATACATATTATAGCGATGTAAAAATCTACAGTAGTTCGCCTGAAATGGCCGGATATCATTCGTGGGTACATTATTCGTTGATGTGTCATCGATTACACAACTGACTCGGTTAAAAATGGAAAAATTATTGGCATGCCGATCTTACTCATGTGATTCAAACCTTTTTTTCTCTGTATTGTCCTCGCATAAAGATAACGAAAAGGTTTTATTGAGTCAGATCTATTGAAAGTATGTAATTCTACCTGGTTTTGACCGAGTCGTTAGGAAGGTCGATGATGAATCATACGTTATTACCCAGGCACGATAAAGTATTCTTCTTTCGAGTGAATAACAAACAGTCAAACTTAATACGATCATAAAGAAAACCTGCATTAAGTTCAACTATTCGCTCAAAATTCAAATTTTTCAATCACATTTATGTAGGATGTAATGTAGATACATAGTACATACATATCGTACCGGGTGGACAAGAATATATGGTATCCCATGGTTTCTCAACTTAATTTATTAGCAAATACAACAAGTCGGGTAAAATGTAATACATTTATTTCAATTATTGCTTAAAAAGCAACGAAATAAAAGTATTATAATTATATCACCTGACTGGTAATTTCTGCGAAAAAACGGAATTGAAAATTTGAAAAACAATGGGGGGATGCCACATATTCTTGTCGACCCGGTATGTACAATAAGTCGCTTCACGTCGATATTAAAAATTATAGACGCAGCTGATGGAGAAAACAATCGAATTGGAACGTTTACGATTACAGTACCAATCATTACTGAAAAGCGAGCAAGAACAGCAAGAATGCATCGAATTGTTGGTTACAAACAAATAAATCGAAAATGAAAAAAGAAAAATCACTGAAAATATATACTTTTTACATTGCAATATTGTTTTGATTAAACTTTTTTACACAAAAAAGTAATTACATAAATTAAAAATGAATACGTTTTGTTATTTTTTAGTTAATAATAATGTGACTTTTCAACTATTGTCAGTGGCGTTTTGTAACTGGTAAATCCTGATTATTGAAAAAACAAACAAACAAACAAACAAACAAACAAACAAACAAACAATCAACAAATATTTCAAACGAGTTAGATCAAGAATCAACTTTTCACATTTTCTATACATCGGGAAGGAAAAAAGACAAGAAACAATTTCAAACAACAAAATCAACTAGGTTATTTTTTTTTTAATTTACCTACACAAACTTAACCAAATTCTTTCAAACAAATTTAACCCATCATTCACAATTTCCATTCGTTAAGAAGAAAACCAACGTTTCATCTGCAAAAAGACAGAATTGCACAAGTTTAAATGCATCGTCTCAACATTTAAATAAATTGAAGGTTACAAAATTTTTTAGTCGGCTAGCAATAGAAAACAAAAAAATTAAAAATATCAATATAATATTTATATATAGGTATATAAATAAAAAAAAAATACACACAAAGGATAGGTAACTGAAATTTAGGAATAAAATGATGGAAATATCCGCTGTAATTCTTACAACGCCACTGGCTTTAAGGATCTAAATTTTTTTTTAAAACGAATAAAACAATTATTTAAATAACCAACATGATTGGACACATATTGTATAAAAGTACAAATATCATTAGTAAAGACTATTAAAAAAGAAATGGGAAAAAGACATGAGAATATAAATAATGCTAGGTGAATTTCTGCTAACATTACATTGCAGCACGTTTATACCAATTTATCTTTTACATTTCATTAAATTAACTATATCATTTTAATTTTCTTTGATTTAATTTAGGAATGTATATCGTAATTATTCATCAATTTCTTTAATTTAGTAATATATATAAATATATATAGGTAAATATACGCAATATAAAAATTAATAATTATTTTACGCGAATATAAGTATAAAAAATAAATAAATTTCGTTTTCATTACGTAAAAAAATAGGGGCATTAATTCAAAAAACATGAATACGAGTTGAATTAAAAAAAACGATCGATGATAATGTAAAGGTAGGTAATATAAAAACATTAGAAAAGGTAAAAAATAATTAATATACATAAATTCGTTGAGGCGGCGATTTTTAATGGTTCAAACTGACGAACTGACAAAAAACCCATCCTGGTATCGGTATTGAAAAGTACGAAACTAAAACCACGATTTTTTCTCACATATCTGAAAGATAAATCATAATGTCACTACATAATTCGACATAAAAATCCCTTTGCGCTACGTATCGATATCGACGATACGTGTCGTACGTACGTACATAATCCTTCAATAATGAAAACCCCTCGAACCCAGAAAATAGACGAGAATATCGTGCGTTGTTGCAGCAGATACTAACCCGAAGGTGTTTCTGATCGAACATCGGTTCCATCGTATGACTCATCAGTCAGAGCTCCGCTGGCATTGTCATCGGTAGGAACGGAGCCACGAATGGTTGACGATAAGCGGGTCGACGTCGTACCAATAGCAGCGCTTCCACCACCGCGTCAAAGTGATCAATTAAACGTTAGATTCGAAATCCTCGAATATTAGTCGCGATTAAGAAGTAAAGAAAAAAAACGCATTGAAAAGAATAGTCACCTCAAACGGTTTCTTAAATTATTATACTCTCGGTTCAGAGTTTCATAAGCTTCCATCAAATCCTCCAGTTCTCTTTGATTTTTGCGTTTCTGAGACTTTTCGCGGCTAATTTCTTCTTCAGCTTCATCTAATTGACGTTTGTATTGCTTCAACCTATTGTTGTACTGCAAAACAAACCAAATTATTAAGGGAGGTATTATTTTTAAAAAAGAAAAAAGGCGCGAAAACGGGGATAGCGAGGACCAAAAATAGTTCAACGATGTCGTTGCGGTGCTTACTTTTTCCACTTGATCCTTATATTGGTCGGCATGTCGTCTTTCTTCTTCCAACTGATTATTATAATCCTTTAATTTTTTATCCAATTTACGGTTCGCTTTTTGTTGTAACAATCTTTCTCTAAGCAACCAGATAATAATTATCGTGAAAATTAGGTGTAAATGATAATCCACGGTAGAGAACTATTATTATACGTACTTCGCTTCGGCTTCGAGTTGCTCTTCTAAATTGACGATCTTCGACTCCAAAGTGGCGATAACAGCCTTCGTTTTCGTCCTTTGAGTTGTTTCTAACTCGGCTAATTTCGTTTTCAATTCTTTATTTTGCCTCTCCAACAACATTCGATTAGATTCAAGTTTTTGGGTAGTGGATCGTTCACTTGCTAAATCTGAAAAAATAAAATAGGTAAAGGAATAAATACAACATCGAACGAAGATTGTCGATGCGATATAAGTATATACGTAGATTAGGGTGAAAGTTGCGGCTTACCGGTAGTCAACTGTTCGATGGCTAATTGCGCTTTTCTTGATTTATCAATGAGCATTTCCGAATTACTCTGTTCCTCTTCCAATTCTTCTTCCAAAGAAGCGATTCGCGCTTCTAGGCGGCGTTTCTCATCCACCATGAGCGTTCTAAATGAGAGACATTAATTATGGCGACGCGTCGTACGTAAAAACTATAAATTAAAACTACCTACGAAACGACGACAGAATGAAAATTACGATAATTACCCTTTATTCGCGTTATTGCTGATTTCTTCTTGCAACTCGTCGCGTTCGTTTTCGGCTGCTCGACGAGCTCGCTCTGAAGCGGCCAAATCTTCACTCAGTTGCAATAATTCCGCTTCCAAAGATTTAATTTTTCGCTCACTTTCCTTGGCTGTGGAAGCTAATTCATCTCTACCGGCTCTGGCTTCTTCAGCTTCGCGTATGGCTTCTTTAGCTTGCGCCTTGATCGTGCGATTAATAATGTTAATAAAGATGAAAACGGTACGTAGGTGAAGAAATTTGAATGATCAAATGCAAATTTACCTGTAACTTCTTCAACTGTTTCAAAGCGTCTTCTTTCAATTTGTTATTTATTTCCAATTGCTGTTCCATATCTTTCAAATCGGCTTCCAATTTCTTTCGCACGGCCAACGCGGCAGTTCTTTGCTTACGCTCGTCGTCTAGTTCGGCTTCTAAATCACGTAGCTGCTTCATCAAGCCTCTTCGTTTCTCTTCGCCCTGATCCTCTTTAGCCTTCGTAAAATAACAAATTCAATTCTCAAACGTTCTTTTCACACATTACCTCAAACGACGCTTCGGCTTACCTGCAGATCCCTTTCAAACTGCGTTCTTAAAGCTTGCATGTTCACTTCTAAACGTAATTTAGCGTCTTCCGTCATTTGTAGCTCGTCTTCTAGTTCCTCGTTTTGGGATTTTTGTTCCTGAAGCTGCGATTCGAGTATACGTTTCGCTTTCTCTAATTCGTGTACATTTTTGTCAGCCGTTCCTTGATTATTCATCAATTCGTCCAATTCGGATTGTAGCTGCTTTTTACTGCGCTCTATATCTTCGTATTTTTCCATTAAATCGTCCAACTCGCGAGTAAGCGATAACACCCTAGTTTCTTTATCGCGAGCCTCGCGTTCAGCAGCGTCTCTTTCATTGGCTATTTGTTCGGCGACAGCCTTAAAATAAGATAAATATGTTTTGTTTATTTTTTGTCGTTCGACTAGAATAATTAGAAAAAAACAAAGAAACCGATCGAAGGAATCTAAATTACTTTTTCTTCTGCCAACACTTTGTCAAAGTTACGCTGTTTCTTTTCCAATTCCATTACTTTCGAACGTTGGGCTTCCAAATCGATATTTAAGTCATCGAACTCGGCTTGTAATTTCTTCTTGGATTTATCCAGTTTATCGTTATTCGCTTGTAATTCTTCGATCTGTCTTTGGTATGTTTCGATGTCCTAAGGAAGTCGAATGCGTAAAATTTACAGAATGTACGCGCAACGCAGATAATACTCGTACGACACGAAGATACGACAATTAGAAATTTCGACAACGACCCTTATTCGTGTTTACCTTTAATAACTTTTTACGAGCTTCTTCCAATTGAATCACTTGTTCGGCTTCGTCTTCGGATCGCCTTTTTATTTCGTTTACTTGCAAAACCAACGCGACGTTCTGAAAGAAGCAAAAACAAAACCAAAGCGTCCAATTTGAGTAAAAGTACAGTACACGCGAATGAAAAGTGGTTAATTTTCGTAAGAAATAAAACTCGAAAAACTAACTTGTTTTTCCAAGTTCTTTTTCAATCCTTCTTCGTCTTCTAATCTTTCTTGCAGCGTTTCTTTCTCGCTTTCAATTTGTCGCAAACGCGAACTGAGGGCTAACTTCTGTTTGGTTTCTTCTTCTAATAACGCCTACAGAGTGAAAATGCAGCGATGATACCAACGTTCGTCTCGTACGTATACGAGCTTTTCAAAAGTTTCGAAAAACTAACCTGGTTTTCCGATAGTTGAGTTTCCATGGTGGCTGCGGATTTCACAGCAGCCGAAGCTTTCAGTTCGGCTTGTTCTAATTGGTTGGTGATAGATTCGCCTTCGTTGGTCAATTTTGAAACTCTATCCGCGAGTTCGGTTTTTACTCTCTCGGAGTCGGTTAGTTTGACTTGAATTTCCGCTAAACAGTGAATGTACAAGCGTTAGCTTTAAACGCCGCGCACACAGCGAAGAATGTAAAAATATAAAAACCTAATGCGTTCTCAGCTTGTTTTCTTCTTCTTTCGCATTCTTGTCTAGTGGAAGACACGGTTTTCAATTCTACAGCCAGATCTGCATTTTCAGCTTCCAGACCTTGCTTCGCTTTTTCTAGCGCCGCTTTCGACTGCAAACATTCGTTACACACACACACAGACGTGAACATTGTGGAGAAAAATAAAACAACAAAAAACAAAAAATATGTAGTGGGAATAGGGAAAGGTCAAATTTCTCACGAGTGACTGACCAGCAAATCTAAAATTTTAAACAAATTTTCACAAAGAATAGCCCGAATAAGGCCAAGATAGGGTGATATAAACTAAAATGACGTTTTCTCAAAACCACGATAAACGTAGCCATTTATTTCTCCCCTTCGTAGATGCGGTACCGGGGCGTATTCAAAAAATACGTTATTAAACAATACCTTCTTCAACGAGTCCAATTGTTCGTTAATTTCGGCCAACTCTTGACTATGCTTGTGTCTCATTTCGGTAAGCAGTACTTCGTGCGTTTGTGTGTCTTCTTCCAAAGTTTTCTTCAACGTCGCCAACTCCTAAGCAGAAAATCCCCGATCGGTGAAATTACGAATAAATGAAACGTAGAAAAAGCAAACGCAGGCATAAGAACCGATTTTCAAACAAACTAACCTGTTCACGTTTAGAACGCAATTCTTGCATCGCGGCAGTCGTGTCCAACGAATCGAGTAATTCGTTTTTCAACGCTTCCAATTCTTCGTTCAAATCACGTTTTTGTTTTTCAGCCTTAGCTCTGGCAATTCGCTCGGCTTCTAAATCCTCCTGTAATTCGGTGTATTGCGATTCGAGTTCTCGCAGTGTTTTTTGAATCAGCGCTTTTCCTGATTTGGGGTAAAACAAAACGAACGAAAATTCATAAAGAGAATGTAGAATACGCGCGACCGTGAGAAGGGGACGGGATGAAGGGAGCGAATGAACGTGTATGATAACTGCGGACCGCCGTCCATTACTAACCGGCGGCTTCTTCGTCGACCCTCATCTGAGCCTGCGTTAACTCTTCTTCTCGTTTGCCAAGTTGTAACTGCATTTCTTCGATTTGCATTTTTCTTTCGTTCAATTGCTCTTTCAGATCATTAACCTGCGCGTGCGAGAACCGATTAAAAACACGTAAATTTCGGCTTTTCAGCGAGTACACGATGGAAAAGAGAGGGGTGTCGGAGCTTACTTCGGTTTCTACTTTTCTTTTCGTGCGATCCATTTCCTGTCGTTGCTGATTGTCTTTATGCACTTTTTCTTCCAACTCTGCGATGGTAGCTTCGTATTTGGCGCGCAATTTCGTCAAATGCTTAGCTTTTTCTTCTTCTTCGGCGAGAGCTTGAGCCAGATCGGCGGCTCTGTCTTCCAAAACTTTCTTCTCTTTGGACAGCTTTACGTTAGTGTCTTCGGCTAAAGCTAAATCTTCTTCTAATTTTTTAATTTTAGCATCGCATTGTACTTTTTCCAGCTGTAGTTTTTGCCTGGCCGCTTCTTCTTCTTCTAGCTGTTCTTCCAGATCCTGCCGCATAACGCAATTAAAACCAACGAATGAAAGCCAAATTCAACACTACAATCTGCAGCGAAAACTACATACATCGAAAGCGAAATTCTCGTTACCTGTATATTAAGTTGAAGCTTCTTGTTTTCTTGTTGTCGCAGCGATACTTTTTCTTCTTCTTCTTCGATTCTAGCTTCCAATTCGTGTAATATTTCTTCCAGTTCTTGCTTACGAGTAACGGCTCTGCGGCAGAAAAACTTGGCAATTAGGTACCCCGAGAGATGCTATGTCAAGAGGCCCGAACCGTTTGAATGAAGCGCGGCGCGGCACGGTACCATTATCGGGACAAAAATTGAAAATTCTCAATCGGTACCGGTATTAGTGGGACATGTTTCGCGAAGAAATGAAAAAATGACGAACAAGGGTACTGGTACTCGCACAATGCACCAAAAAGTAAAAGATTTCCAAATACGCACGAGTAAATGCGGAAAAAGTGTACGTAGGGAACATTCGAGTACCTGCAGTTGAAAAAATTGAAAAAGCGAAGAATAGATCTTCGAATATCCCGGTACTGCGGTACTAGGCATACTGACGCCGGAATTCGGGCAAGTCCGACGAACCGAGCGAGATAAACGAATTCGGTATCCTTATTACAGGTTCGCAGACGGAGATTTTTCAAGTTATTACCCTAACCCTTACCTAATTCGCATTTCTTCGGCTTCTGCGCAAAGTTCTATTTCCGCTTGGAGTTGTTCGGCGATTATGTTTTTTTCTTCTACGATTTGTTTGTATTTTTTCTCCAGCTCTTCGGACACTTTCACTTGAGAATCGAGCTTTTCTCTAATTACACGCAGTTCTTCCTCTTTTAAGCTCAATTTTTCTTCTTGCTTAGTAACTTGTAGCAACGGTTTCACCTGAAAGCGAAAGGAACGAATAAGTAAGCGTATAATTTACGCGTACGTAGACGTACCATGCCTAGCTCTCGACCACTTACGCGCTATCTAAACGATAACGGATCGAGCTGCACACGTTAGGCAAAACTATCGACGTCATTACCTTGGTATACAGCCTCCACCATTGCCAATTTCTCAATTTCAAATACGCCGAACAGTTTCTTTGTATCACTCGTATGGCGTTGAGCTGTTGAAGTCTTTTTTGGTAATTTCTTCGGGCCAAATAACCGCGACAGAAAGCCTGAAAGTATACGACGAATAGTAGACGTGATGCCGCGCCGCTCAGTCGGCGGTGATTCGTAGAATTGGCCGATCGGACGACTCACTTGAAAATTTACGATCAAATCGGTAATTTTATAATCGCGCTCCTCTTCCAAATGGGCTAGTACGCCGGCGCGGAAGAAAATTTTCGATTGTCCGACGCGGTACAGATTGTGGTCCAAATCCAACGATTGGATCATCTTTTCGCAAGCTTTCTTCCCATCCATGAATCCTTTGGGAATCGCGTTAGGGGTCAGCAGTTCGTAACGTTGTCTAAATTCCTGCGAGACGAGTAGACATGCGATACATTACACCGATACGGTAGATAGTGAAACGGTAACTACGAGCGCGAAAATACTAGTAAACCGGACCGTACCTGGAACGGAATTCTGTTCGGAAAACCTTGTCTGCAGATACGAATACCTTCTAGCACACCGTTGCATCGCAGTTGATCTAGAACCAAAGGCGCGTCTATTTTTCCCGCGCGTTTTTCGTGATTCGGTATAATACATCTAACGAAATTCGGATTCGTATTTCTTAACGTGATCATCAGTTTATTGAGTTGTTCTTTGTATAGCTGAGAAACCGTACGGAACATTCCTTTTCTGCAAAACACGAGAATCGATCGATTGAGAAACCATTACCTACGTATTACCCTAGCTAGTAGGTCTAGGTACCTGGTTCTAGAGCCGAACGTGGAATCGCTGTGAGCTTGCTGAGCCATGCCGACGATTTCGGCATCCTTCCATATATGCACGACAAACGGATCTTGAGACGCTTGCAGCAAAGAAACCAAATTCTCGTTCAACGGATCCATATTTTTCATCAACCATTGCGACGCCGAATAGTCCACCTGAAATTAGACGAAGATACGTCTCGCATTAGCGCAACCGACGCGACGATGACTGGATGCGCGCGTAAAATTGTACGAGCGCAGCGCAATACTCGTAAACGTAATTACGCGTTGGTCGTACTTACATTTCCGGCGTAATGAACGATGGTAAAATCAGCGACGCCTCTGAAATTCGGTTTCAGCAATTTCGGATGCTCTACATGCGCAAGGCGCAATTTCTCTACAAAAGACTTATCCGTAGCTTTAGGGAACCAGCATTCTTCGTCCAACAGAGCCATCACACCCATCGGCTGTCGCCAAATAACAAAAACAATAGAACCGTTAAAATACACTCGCTTAATGCGCGACATTCCACGAACAACGCAACGTACCTTATCGATCAGGTCGATGGTCGGTTGTAAATCGAGACCGAAATCGATGAATTTCCATTCTATACCTTCGCGTTGGTATTCCTCTTGCTCCAGTATAAACATGGTGTGATTGAACAGCTGTTGCAATTTTTCGTTCGTATAATTGATGCATAATTGTTCGAAGGAATTCAACTGTATGGAGAAAAATACGCGAGTAAGTTAGTAAGTAAGTAAGTAGGTAGGTAGACGGAGCGAGTGTCCGGTACGTACGTCGAATATTTCGAATCCAGCCATATCCAGTATACCGATAAACGAAGCTCCTTGCCTTTTCGTACGATCTAACGAACGATTGATCCTGTTCACTAACCAGCGGAACATGCGTTCGTAACAAGCTTTCGCGATCGCTTCGACGGCGAATTCAACCTGCGCAACGTAAAAGGTACAATTATGACCGGTACGATAGAGAAGGCCTTCGAAGGCGAGGTACGAGACTAACCTGCTCCTTGGTTTGCGCTTTGGTAACGTGATCGCGGCCAACTTTGATTTTTGGCTTGAGAAACGCTTTGGTCATCTCCGTAACCGACAGCCCCAACAGATGAGCCACCTTTTGGGCGACCGTATTATCGGGTAAGGTCGCTTGGTCGCTGTTTCGTTCTTGTTTGAAATGCATGTTTCCGAACAGCATAACCGCGCTGACCACTCGGAACAAGGCTGCCGAAAAATACGTACAACATTTACAACCAGTACATACCTACTCGTAATTGCCTAGTTGCCTACTTCATTTACATTTACGAGTAGGTCATTCCATGTCAATTCGGCCATGTTTTGACCTCGGGTCCTCCGATTTTGCTAAAAAAATTTTTACCAGTTTCCCTCGATCCAAAAGTAAGGTAACCAACGTTGTTTTGCCCCCGACCCCCCTGGGCGGTTTTTGGTGGAGCTTTTTTGTTTTTCGACTTCGCAGATTTCTTGTTACAATACCCAACTTTGGCGCCACGTATCTCCAGATTGGTGATAGATAGCGAAAATCGGTAAACCGGACTTTGAAGAGCATCCAAAGGAAATTAAAAAGCGTTCGTGTAAGTTTCAAAAATTGAAAGTTGAACTTTTTTGAGAAAA
>FIZU01041656.1:0-10324 GCA_900064475.1 Pseudococcus longispinus | reverse complement strand
TTTTTTAAAAAAATTTCGAGCACTTTTTCAAGGTCAAATGGACATTTTAGGCTTTTTAAGAGCCATTTTGGTAACCATGTACAACCTCACATTTTTGTAGAACTTGATATGGTAATGCGTCTGCGTCATCTTCGAAAAGTAAAAAAAAATCGACTTTTTCGTCTATTTTTTCCCCCTTAAATGGGTCATTTCTGGACGAAAAAAATTTTTCTTGCACTTCATCAATAATGACATCAAAATACACCATCAACCTGCATTTATACCCAATTTGTTCATTTTTTCCCTTTTTTCCAATTTTCTTTAAAAATATCCGAATGATGTCATTTTGTGAACCCACAACCTCTTTAAGACGACCCCGGGGGCCAAAAATCATGTCTGGGCTTCTTTCAAGTTAATATCTCTCATGTGCTGCAATTTCAACAAAATCAAGCAACATTAATTTTTTTTGGCTTTTTGTCAAAAACCGACTATTTTTGACTTTAGAAAAATTTCAAGTACCTACATAAAATAAGTTGTAAAAAAATCAAAGTTTCTCGATTTTGCTGAAATTGCAGAACGCTTTTTTTCGAGCGAGAACTGGTTTCGTTATTTTCGATTACACCCTGCACATGAACAAAAACTTACAACACCTCTAATGTATTGGAGATCCTTCTCAAGGGAAACTGAACGCCGCATCATTCATCTCGTCTGCTCTTTCGAGTGAAAACTCATTACAATCACAACCGGCCACTGCTTTTGGGTCACATTGTACTTGGTGGAAAATTATAGATTCAAAATTTCAAGACGAAACATCTTAAACTTATCGAGTATCCATGTTCGATGAATGTTCCAGTATCGAAAATATTATTTGGAAATTCTGATTACACGAATACTTCGAAATTGGAGGAAGACGTGTTAATAGGACTCTGTGCATGTGCTATTTACCAAACAGACAATACAAAGGAACGATTTTTTGGCAGACATAGTTCCAAATCTATACAAACGTTGAAGGAAAATATGGTAATATGCACGGTCTACGTTAAAGCTAATATATCGTATTTTTTATTCAATTACCCGCATAAATTTTCCGTCACTGGGTGCAAATCTGGCGAAGACGCTTGTATTATAGCGCTGGGATTGTTGAATAAATCGCACGAAAGACGAATTTACGATATTTATGTGGGAAACATATTGCAGAGAAATCGATCGTTTGATTTTTATGGAATTATTAAAGATGTGGATGTGGATATTCCGCTGGATGAAATATATTATTCATTTTGAACCATAATTTTTCTTTGATATTTTATGTGATAGGTATATGTTTGTACGAAAAAATGTGATGAATTTTTATCGACTTCGACGAAGACAAAATAAACGCTTATACCTTCGAGATTTTTGTAATTTTTTTTCGTTCGGTTTAAATCAATGCTACATAGAATATCAAAGTTGGAAACTACAATAAAATTTATTCACTTTTTGTAATTAGATCTTTTTTTTTAAAAATTGCATGGCTCTACACCTCAAGAATAGAAGCCCAATTCTGCAAGCCGGAGCTTTCCCAGTCATTTTTTTGCTGAGAGCTGATTATCTATTCCAAATTTACTGGGAGATGGATACCATCGATTCCGACTCTCTTGAGCATAGTGAGTTAAAACCAAGGAAGTATAGGTTTTAGACATTCATCGGACCCTTGGATATTTTTTTTGAAAGTTTTGTAAATCAATGTTGCCATCTTCTTAGACCCGAAAAACCTTTTTTTTAATACAAAAAAAGGAATTTAAAGATAAAGATATCGTCTAAAAATTCAGAAGCAAATTTGCAGGTATGTTGTAAGTATCATTTGTAAAAAATTATGCTTGAATTTTTTCTTTGAACTTACGAATTTTCAATACACCCAAGTAAGTTCCTATTCGAGTGTGAAAACTTTCTCGTCAAAATATGGTTTTTATGGCCAAAAAATATTCTTCGTACATATTTTTTCAAAGGTAGGTATACAAGTTAACCTTCAAATAGGTACCTAGTATTGTCGATTTTCATAAAATTTACCAATTTTTCAACTTTTTTCTTTGTTGTACTAAGATACTAGTTTCAAAAACTTACAAAAACATATGGTTCACTCACGAGCACTCGTTATTAAACCACATACACAAGTGTATATCTACTAATGTATCTAAATACCGAACAAAGAGAAAGACCAGCAGTAAGTTTATTTCTTACGATACCTTTCAACAATTGTCTGTATACGCGCGTCAGTTATTTTTCAAATTTTACGTACGAAGAGCTACCTATTTGTTTGACTAAAATCGCGAGTATACTACATATTTGAACATGAAATTGGAATTTGCGCTGATATTCTTTGTATTATGGTTGAATTGCGTCTTGACCAAATCGAATTCTTACACGGATTTAAAATACGAATATGATAAAAATCGTAACCTGAAGAGTCAATTTACAAGCGAATTTTCAAGGCTCAATCATCGTAAGTTTGGTAAATGAATATTTAAAGTATGATACGAAGATAAAGTAGTGATCGGTCGAAATAACTTTTAACTGGGAAGAACAAGGGAGATGGATGAAGTGATGTTGAGTTTCTTATGAGGAAGACATCCATCGACCGAAAAAACAAAACCAGTTTTCGCTCAATAAATTTGAGTTAAATTTATAGGTATGATACGAAAACCATACAATAAAGTGATTCTAACGCGATAAAAATTTCGGTTTCGTGGTTTTGATCCAAATGTTTAAAATTTGTGAAGACATGAAAAAAATTTGCCCGTTTTCAAAGATTGGGTATTTTTGACTTTGGAAAATTATACGTAAGATGAGTTTAAAAAAAATAAAAAAATGATTTCGATTAAAAAAATTGAAAAGTTTTTATTGCAGTATGGCCAACTTTCGATTTTTGTAAAAATTGCTATTCATTACGAAAAATTAGGAAATGATTTTACACAAAAATCGAAAGTTGGCCACACTGCAATAAAAAATTGTCAATTTTTGCGATCAAAATAATTTTTTAGCATCAATAGAGTGCCCGCCCTTAGGTCCAGTTATGGTACCAAGACGAAGGAATTTAATTTTTTTGTAAATCAAAAATCTAGATTTTCCAGCAATTTACAACTTTTTAACTCCCTAGTAGGGTAGGAAAAGTGGTATCCAATTTCAAGTTCAATAGCCTAGAGAGGTGCAGAAACTCAAATAGCAACTTTTTAGGGTTGTACCTTACCCAAAAGTGGCAAAAACCTGCGCTTTTTTCAGAGTGACTCCACTTTGAGGGCCCTTAGCTCTGCCTACATTTGAGCTACGAAGCTAAAAAATTTTCTGAGGGTTTTCAACCTGAAATGAATTACCCTCTTGAATTTGATCAAAATCCGAAATGTTTTTCTTTCTCGAGCTCCACCTTAATGTAGACCATTTGTCAAGTTGAGAAGAAAATAGCACCATCTCAGGAGCATTGAAGGAAAATTCGCCAGTAAAAATGGTCAATTCACTGTCCAAATATCCCATAACGTGTCAAATCTAAACAAAATCTTCATTTATGCAAATTTTCCAACTCGTTTTGCAATTCATCATTCAAAATATGCTTCTTACCTACTGACCACTTCCACATGAGCATCAAGTAGCACTTCTACTAATAGTCATCGCCACATGTACAAGTAACCTTGAGAAAACAAATTATCGAATTCGTATCGTAATCTCATTGGTAGAATTTTTCAACTCGAAAATGCTTCAATCAAGTCCAGTAGGGAGTTTTATACGTACCATTTTGACCATTCGCCCATTCTAAAAGTAAAAGCCAGATAAAAACGCCGGAGAAACGTTAGATACCCCAACGCAGCTGACTTTCCGCTCAGACCAACTTCAAAGAGTGTACCTATACTTTGTGTCATCTAAATTAAGACCTTTCGTTAATTCTAATTATACGAAGTACCTAAAAATCATCTTGAACGCACGTACCTATATTTGATTTGCATAAAAGCTGTAATAGCGGCTACCTAGGATCATAAATTCACCCATAAAATGGTCAAATCGATTAATTACAACTTTCAGCTGTCCGTTTTTTAATAAGTCGAACAATTTTATACGACGTATGAGCTACATAATTAAATGACTTATTACAACGAAAACACCTGTTGAAAATTTTACTCATTGAACCGATCTACTTTTTTCACTTTTTATCCCCCTTCCTTCCTGCTCTTCTAGCTGCGAATAATTATACGAAAAAACCCAGCAATGTCCGTCAATTTGAAATTTTCGTCTGCACGAATCGCCTATAATTTGTCAAGGTTACGTTAAAACTTTATAAATAAATAATAAAAGTCAAACTCGATTTTATTACATCGAATTTCAGCAGTTATTGGCGTGTTTGCAACATCGCCGCCACTAGACCGAGACACAAGTCGTTTCTGGTAATCATCGCGAAATTCGTATAATAAAACACTATTCGTCCAAATGAATGTACCAATACATTTGACAATTTATTCCCAATTTTATCCGGCGAATGAAAAATTCGACAGTCGAGAAATTAATTTAAAAATTTTAATAATTATCGAACACCTGCGTACAAAAAATATCATTCGAATTATTCGATTGAAAATTACCTCAAACGAGATATTAAATTCGATAGGGTAATCAAAGTACACTTGTGTTCTCTGCGATGGTTAATCGAACGTAAAAATCAAAATAAATGAATACGTTAGTAATCTGTACAGAAACTTGTCGAATAATTCCATGGAACCTGCTTCTCTCAGCGGGGGATCACCATTGGCAGCAGAAGCACATGCACATGTCTCGCCTCTATCGATACGTAAATGACATCTGTGACGAGTTTTTACCCCGTCTGCGTCTGCTGTTCGCTTCGTTTAATTTATTTTTATTTTTTTCGATACTATGTGACTGATTTCATTCCGTAAATTAATTTCTGCTGTTGCCGGATCAAATCGTCGAAATTAGAATGAAGATGGAATTCGCCTCGTCGCGTCTGTCTGCTGCTGGCTTTTCGCAATTATACCAAATTTCCAACTTTATTACAGCACTATGACCCATATACATTATATAGTTATTTAAAATTCGTGTTTATTATTATTGTTCGAGCAGCCATCATTTGTACACGTTCGATTATTTTTTTTATTCTGTTCGGTTGACAAATTACCTACCTACGTAAATTACCAAACTTTTAAAAAAACAACATATAAAAAACATTTATGATAATTTATTATAGTGTTGACGAATCCTAGGTAATTGACCAGGATATAAGATATTATCGCATTAAAAAAACAAAAATCAAATTTTTTACGCTGATTTATGAATGACCAAAATTAACCAAAATGTTCAAGATGAAAAAAAAATTGAAAATTTATAAAAAGAAGAAACTTCTACGCAAATTTTTTTCCCGCTTCGTTGCAATAACCATCCCTAATCTAAAAACAATCCCAATCTGCCATCAAATTACACCAAGTGGAAAAAAATTCATCTGTTTAAATTCTCCATTATTTAAACGCAGCATGATCAATGATATTTGTATCTACTCTTGTACTTTACACGTTTTAAAATAAATCCAAAGTTAGTTTACCATGGCGAAATTTTTTTACACTTTTTTTTTCTAAACTTCAGAATCGTAGATAAAAGCTGATTTCTCGCCAGTTGGTACATTTTAAATTGGTTTTGCGTCTCGTATTTTTTCCTTTATCTTAATTTAAACTTTTAAATTCTTTCAGATTTATTGTTAGGCCGCTAAAAATAAATTAAAAGGTCTAAGAAGTGAAATAGAATTTTTGGAAGGGAGTTACTCGATTAAGTTCAACTTTACATTTTATAATAAATGAACATCCACGAAGGTTTTTTTTTTCAAGTGCGAGCTCACTTTACCCTATCAGTAATAGCCGTATAATTTTAACCCTTTTGTCTTTTTTTTTTTAATTTGAGTAAAGGAATAATAACTTACAATCAAACGGAACAGGGCTTCTCATTTGAATTTTTTTCACAATTGAAATTACGATTCGACTGAAGATAGGTGAACATTTGAAATAGATGAAATTTTCAAAATATTTCGAACCTTTGATCGGTCTGAAATAATTTTTTATTCGAAATGAACTTACGTAGGCGTACCTGCGTTTAATTAATAAAAAACCAGCTAATAGACAATGACGTAATGAAATGAAAATTTATACCTATAGATAAAAAAAACAATCAAATTCCGAAACATTTTCATGGGTACCACGAGCAGCGAGTTTTATAAACCTCCAACACAACCGCAGCATTCCATCAATATAAACAAAACTTTCGCAATTCTAAAGAGATTCCTTAATGAATGACGTCAAAGAAACCATAAGGAGAAGCCCTGGATAAAGAGCTGAAAAAATTTAACCCTTTATTTTTTCTTGGCGCGTTTTTTCCGCTGTAATCAAAGTGCGAATTTAAAATTTATGGCTTCAATGAAATTGAAAATTGATTCATTACATTTTCATTTCTTACTCCCACTTGTTCTCACGTCGCCCTTTTATAATACATCTTATTTATTCATTTTTTATTTGTTTTAATAAGTTCCGGACCCTTCGTTTGGTCGGAGGTAAAACGCCAGAAAAAAACACAAAACGCGGCATGAAAAAATAACGACGACGAAGAAAGAGAAAAAAAAATCGAAAAACAAAAGTCAACGCAACCCTTTTATTAAGAAAGTACCTATGCCCAACTTCCCTCCCCTCTAAAATAATTTTAGAGCATATTAAACAATCCGTTCAACCCTTTGGTGTTTTTTTCTCCTTTCGCCGGCAATTTTATACGTTTTCTTCTTTATAAGGCCATCAATAACTTCATTTATTATTTCAGGTATTAAAAAACTTTCTGGTGGTTACCATTTTTTTCAACTCTCTTTCTCTCGCTCTGTCTCGTTCTTTCAACGCGCGCAGCAGTCAATGCGTATATTAGAAAACTTTGTAAATTTTTTCGCTGAATAAAAAATTCCATTATTTATGACACTTTTATCGAATGAGAGAGCGAAAAAAAAAAAGGCCACCCTACGTATACTTACAGCACACAATCACCGTGGTGAATGAAAAACAAAAATTATTCATTAAAATAATTTCTTCCAGTAACAAATCTGTCTGCCATTCCCTAATTTATTTGAAAGTAATTTAAGTAAGAATGAAAAGGAGAAAAAAAAACAAGAAAAATTAATTTTTCTGTTTTTCTTTTTAAACGTCCAACTTTTTTCTTGTTTCGTTTAGAAAGTTAATTTTATTTTTGCTTTTAGTCTGTTGAAAAGTTAAACATTTTTAATTCAATATTGAAAAGTAATATTAATTTAGTTTTATTATTCGAGTTGTACTTTTGATTATGTTTCCTTATACACTAAAAACTTTTGCAATTAATAATTTTATATTTCACTTTTTTTTATATTTATATTCAACTTATCAGGTTTAACCAAAAAAAAAAAACAAATAGGTACACAACAAATACACCCTTCAACTATGTTAACTTGTTTAATTGACTTTGAAGTTTTTTTTCTCTCTCCTCGTCTTATTTAGATACCAAAGTTATTTTTCAAGTACCAAAAAGAGAGCAACGCGAAAAAGGAACATTTAAAAAGTGCAATTAAATCATTTTAAGTATGACGAAATTAAGCGAGCAAAAAAACGATAAGAAGGAAACTTTTGAGTTGAAATATTTTGAAAAATTTTCACGTTTTTGAAACCAACAACGCGAGGCGCGAGCGACTCGACGATAAAATCTTCGTTTTGTTTTCGATAAATTAATTTTTATAAATTAACAACTTCTTCATTCGCGGTTAGTGTGAAATTTTTAATCAATTTGATTAAAATTCCGGCAAATAATTCGTTCGATGCTCGATCTAATCGAGGAGAAAAATCTCTCGATATAAATATATTTTTTATGCTCGTGTTTCCGTTATTTCGATTCACAATAAATACATAACTAAGTATAATGACATCATAAATATATTATCAAATTGATACCAATAACACCGGACTCGAGTTCAGGCATTTGTGTCTTTTTTAAAATTAAATTTAACACCGTCTGCTCATTCGATGGCTAGGACAAGAACGCGACTGGAATTCGTATGTATTAGTGTCAATAAGTGAAACGGAATTAGCGGACTGATCGTAGCGTTACCTCTCAAAAATCCGTATAGTTTGGAATCCGAACCGTATATTCCTTTGTCGGCTTTCTATAGTTTCAGAAAACTAATGAGATCGACTACATAATTCTTATATTTTCTTTTCTTCGGTCTAGTCTGTTCTGCGGGTTACGTCATTTGATTCTCATCGATATGTCAACTTCGGTCACGCATTACGTAGATCATGTTACAAAGCCCGTTCAAATTTTCACTGTATGCTCCAGTATGTCGACCGATGAACTAATTAGATTTATAATGCCAGACGAATCCACCAATATTTGAAAAAAACACCTTTTTGAATATGTATCCAGACTCGAGAGAACGAATGAACGAACTCGAATTACAGATATTGAGACATATTTTGAGGATAAAGGCATCACAATAGGCATCGTAACTAAATTCTTCGAAAAAATATTAACTTTATTAGGTAATAATTTTTGATCAAAAAGTAACCAGCCAAATGTAAATTTTCATGATTGATTATGGATAATGTCTGATGGGGGGGGGGGGGGGGGGGGGGGAGATCAAGAAAATGTTTACATTACGTTTTATCCCAGAAATTTTATTGCTGCGGATGAATTTTTGTGGGTAGGTACTTGAAAAATTCCAGATTGTAAAACTAGTTCAAAGAGTGTAAAAATTTTAAAATTTTCATAATTATTGGTCAAAGAAATCATGAAAATTCTTAAAAATGTGATCAAAATTATGGAAATTGACATAAAAATTGGTGAAAATATCGCAAACATTGTCAAGATTTTCAGAAAAATGTCATTTAAAGGGTTAGAATTGTCAAAATGTCAACAAAACGCAGTAAAAGTATTGTAAAAACGGTCTTAAAATCATGAAAATCGTCCAAAATCTCGTAAAAATGAGTAAAAACATTGTAGAAATGGACAAAAAAAATCATGAAAACTGCCAAAAATCTCGTAAAAATACCTAGTTAATTCTCATAAAAATGATTTAAAATATGAAAAAAGTTATCAAAAAAATCATGAAAATTGTCGAAATTTTTACAAAAATTATAATACAACTATTGCAAAAATGAATAAAATTCTCGTGAAAACTGTTGGAATTTTCACAATATTTTCAATTTACTTATCATGAATTTGAATCAAAAAAAAAATGAATATCGTAACGTTTTTTTTAATGGAATTTCAACCACTTTAACAACATTTTTCGACAATTTTTAGAATATTTTCACAATTTTTATGAGGTTTTTGAAATGTTCTTTTTTTTATTTCATTGCCTTTTTAACGAAGTTTTTAGGGATTTTTGTTAAAATTTCGACAATTTTAACAACACTTTAGACAATTTGAATAGTTTTTCAACAGTTTTTACAAAAATTTTCAACCGATTTTTGTAAAAATTTTGACAATTTCAGCAACAATTTAAACAATTTTCATGATTTTCTAGCTATTTAATTATCATTATTATTACAATCTCAGGATTTTTTGACCACTTTTACATTTTTGCATCACTACAAAAATTCGAAGAGGAGGTGAAAAAATTCCAAAAATTTAGTTCAAATATTAGATTTTTCGCCTTACATGGTGTCAGAAAGGTTTGAATTTCATTGTATTCAAATTTATAGTGGACAAGTCACTTGAAAGAAAATCAAAATTTTGCTATCTTGAATCCCCCCCCCCCCATTCATTTGAACACCAAAATATAAAATTGTTCATTTTAATGAATTTTGGTTCATGTACTTTTCGAGTTTCCGATTTGAAAAAAAAACATATTTCTAGCTAAACTAGGTGGGATAAATACGTAGTAGGTTTATCAAAAAAGGGTTAAAAATCAGCACTGAAGGAATTAGGTATAATTTTATGTTGAAAAAAATCGAAGTGTCTCGGTTTTGCTGAAATTACAATATATGAAAGATATCGACCTGAAACAAGCTCAGACCTGATTTTTAGGCCCTTCGGTCATCATGAAGCGTCATTTGGGTATTTTTGGATAAAAAGGAAAAAACGAACGAATTTGGTTTAAATGCAGGTCGGTGGTGTTTTTTGGTGTCATTAATGATATATTTCAAGAAGAAAAATTTTCAACTAGAAATGACCCATTAAAGGGAGGAAAATGGACGAAAAAATCGGTTTTTTGCATTTTTCAAGATGACGCACCACGATATCAAGTTCTACAAAAATATGGGGTTGTGTATCTAGACTAAGTACACAATATATATTTTTTTTCAGAATTGCACCTCTGAAAGGG
>FIZU01041615.1:0-15573 GCA_900064475.1 Pseudococcus longispinus | reverse complement strand
AAGGGACTTTACCCCCCCCCCCCCCTCCCCACCCTTTCCCGAATCCACTTCGCGGTCTTGTTTCTCTAAAACATTTTTCGCTTCGTTTGAGGGTACATCTTAAGAAATTTTTCCAAAAAATTGAAAACAATTTTAATTTTTTTTTTAATGACGAAGTTTTGATGTTTCTTGTACCAAAATAGAACATTTTTAGATCTTGATGCTGGATCACACATCTTCATGTCAAAAGAAACATTTTGAAAAAAAATATCAAAATTATTCCAAAATCAGTTTATTGGAAGAGTTTGACGAACTGTCGTAAGGTTTTCTTATGTCAAAAAAAAGTCAAAAATGTTTTAAAAATGATAAAACTTGGGTTTTTCTGTCCCAAATTTGAAAACTTTTTCCAAAAAATGACGAAATTCTGATTGTTTAACAAAGCTGAAAATTTTTTAACCTTGATGTTTGATGGCACATCTACAATACGTCAAAAGAAACATTTTTTTTAAATATTGTCAAAATACGTCCAAGGTTTTCTCAAGGGTTTTCCAGAAATCTTCATAATATACTCGTAGATCCATAATCATAAAAACATATCCATGATTTAAAATGGATTTTCTTTTGGAGAAAGCTTGTTGTTTTTCTTTCCCCTTTTTCTTTCTTCTATTTTCGACTTATTTATTTGATTTTTCAAACTTTCTGCTAATACATTTGACTCGACTTTTGTTCAAAATTTTTAATATTGATTTTTTTTCGAAGTTACATGATTTTCTCACTCAATCCAAAATCAAATCAAACCGGGGCATATAAGGCAACTTGCCCCCCCCCCCCCCGAAGATGAAAAAATTAATTTTCAATTGGAAAAATTATTAGTTCAAATTAGAAAATTTGCAAAAGTGATGATTTTTTTCAACCTCCAACTTGGTTTGTTTTTTGACTCAATCAAGAAAATTCAAAGGAACTATTAAAATGTACCTACCAACTAACCAACACATTTTACTATTTGTGGCACTTTTGAAGCTGTGAGTTTTGCTAATCTTGTCCCTTTTTATCAGGGCTGTCAAGCCGAACGAATCAGCTTTGGCTTTCGGCTTTCGGCTTACAAAATTTTAAATAACAGCTTTCGGCTGCCTATCAGCTTAGCGTATTATCGTTTGGCTGGCTATCTTTTTTTTCGGATTTTTTCCAGCTTTTTTTCAGTTTTAAGCTGAAAAAAAACTGATGAAAAGCCAAAAAAAAACGATAAAAAACCGAAAAAAAGTTGGAAAAAAAGCTGATGAAAAGTCAGAAAAAATCCGATAAAAGTCGTTGAAAACCCCCAAAAAAACGATAAAAAACTATGAAAAAACCGATGAAAAGTTGGAAAAAATCCGATAAAAGTCGTTGAAAACCCCCAAAAAATCGATAAAAAACCGTGAAAAAAACCGATGAAAAGTTGGAAAAAATCCGTTAAAAGTCGATAAAAAGCGGGAAAAAAAGTCGAAAAAAAGTTGAAAAAAAAGCTGATAAAAAGTCGGAAAAAATCCGATAAAAGTCGTTGAAAACCCCCCAAAAAATCTATAAAAAAACCGTGAAAAAAATCGATGAAAAGTTGAAAAAAACGATGAAAAGTCGGAAAAAATCCGATAAAAGCCGATAAAAAGCCGAACGTAATCGGCTTTTGGCTTTGGCTTAATCTAGAAAAAATCTTTCGGCTTTCGGCTGGCTTGCCAGCCCTGCTTTTTATTGAATGTATACTAAGTATGTTCCTGCTTGATCAATTTTCGAATCATTCGCGTTTTTGAACTTGGTACAAATGACCAAATTTGAGAAAAAATGCCCATCCACGTGTATACGTACTCGTCCAAAACAATAATATAAACAATCCGGGTAGAAAATAAATATCAGCGAGTACATCTTGAAACCACGTTGATAAATATGTGCATATCATATACTACGAGTACCTACATGTATTTTTCGTTTAATATCCAGCTGTCAGATTTCCTTCCATTTGAAATATTATGATTGATGTGTTTACTCTGTAACAAAACATCTAATCCTTCACAGTACAAACACTTTTAATTTATATATGCCTACGTACATATTCCAGGTATCATCGAGAACAGCAAAGACGGTAGCATACGTGTAGAAGACGTACCAATAGTGACGCCGAACGGCGACGTTGTAGTTCCTAGCCTGACGTTAACAATCACTCCCGGAAATCACCTGCTCATCACCGGACCGAACGGATGCGGAAAATCATCTCTGTTTCGAATTCTATCCGGATTATGGCCCGTTTACTATGGAAAACTAGTCAGACCTTCTGATTGCTGTATGTTTTACATACCGCAAAGGTACGTGTAATTCGATAACTTGTACGTTACTTCACCTACTTAATTTGTTCACCTCGAGCCATCTTATCGTACTCGAAATTTGTTGGGTGTGGAGATATCAACGCGTATGACGTGCGAATTACGCAGGCTCGAGACACGAATACGTATTTTTTTTGACGTAATTCGACGAAGGGCTGCCGGCTCGGCCGGCGAATCGCGAATAAATCATCGTACCAAGGTCATTCGCTTGATGGAATTTGCTGGACTTGACTGATTAATTCTTTATTAAAATTTACGATCGGATTTAAAAATAAGCTATAAAATTCGCGACCGTGTTTCTATCTTTTTTTTTCATCAAAGTCGCCGATTCGCGTCTATGACAGGAGAATTTCGAAATGCGCTTGTTTCTTCGCATCTAATTCGCGGTTTTAACAATGTTTTATCATTTTATTTTCGCTTTCTATGATCCAAGGAGAGGCATCTTTGTAGGTTGTTTGTCAACCGTGAATATGAATTAAGCATCCTTGGGCTTTAATTTACCTCTTTACGTAGAATTTGCATGGGCACAGGTGGAAAAACACAAAGTACTGTTTAGGTCTCCTTTATAGGTAATAAATCACCGCACCGATGCGTATCCTTCGACTAGGTGATAATTTCAACTCATCATCGTGTGCAGAATGTAGTACGATAAGTAGGTATTTTTAGTCGAAAGACATCTACAACGAGTTAAGTGGTTGTTGATATGTATGATTTGGAATGATGAACGTATTGCCTGTCTTGAAAATTAAAAGGGGAAAATGTGTATTGGCCATGGGATAGATAGTACTGTTAGGTACTAAGACAGGTGTATTGGGAAATGTGAGATTATTTGACAAATTCATGTTTTTTGATATACTCAGTAGCACATGAGCTAATCTAATGGGCTAACTAATAGTGAAATCGTATTAAGCAGGTCTTGATGACCATTTTTCACACTTTGAGTAATGTTTTTGACCAAATTTTGGTAGCTTTGGATGAGATTTTCTACAGATAATATTGAAATTTTACATTTTTTCTGATCTTCTAAAAAATCTCAATCAAGAAAAAACACGAAATTATTATATTGAAATTTTTTTCCAGTCAAAAATAAAGTCCAGGATTCGATTTTTTTTTAAATTTCCCTATCCGTGACGTTATTTTACCAAAAAAGTCAATTTCGATCATGAGCGGTTTGGGAAATCGATATTTGATATGTCTAGAGTATGCAAATTGCAACACTTAACAGTTAACATGCACATGTGCAAATATCAACATATTTTACTTCGCAATCCACGTTCGATTTTCATCTGAACAGAAATGTTGCATTTTTCAAATTGAAATATCGATATTTCAAATACTTACGTAGATATCGATTTGTAATGTGCCTTGAATCATTCGTTCAATTCTCTGTGGGAGTTTTACATTTCCGGGTACAATTGGAATGTGGTTTTAATATCTTTCTTCATTTTTGTGCGAATTTTCAAATTATTTTCATAAATTTTCCAAATACCCCCCAAAGCTGGAAAATTTTCTTGAAATGATTAACATTTTGTAACGAAATAATGAATAAGGCCAGAGCAATGAAAAAATAGCAAAAATGGACAAAATTTGGCTGATATCGATTTGGTAGGAAAGGATTACGAAAAATTTACCATAATTTTTTAGCCAGCTTCAAAATTGAAGAGAACGAATGGTTTGTTGGTATAAAAATTTCCATGGAAGAATCAATCTTGAAAATAAATTGTACATTGAAAATTGAATAAACTTTTTCATGATGGTATTTTGTCTAGATTCGAAATTGAAGAGATTACAAATTTATAGTGAAAGAAAAATAAATTAAGGAGGGTTAAAACGCATGTAAAATCAAAAAAATTTCAAGGAAATCAATTCTAAAAATAATTTGTACTTACATGAAAAGTTGAAAAAATTTTGCAATGATGACATTTTGCCTGGATGGATAGGGTTCTATCTGGATTTTTTTTTGAAATCCTTGAATTTTCCATGATTTTTTTCCTGACCTTTTTTACATACCTAATGGAATGCTTTTTTATAAAAATTTTTGTAACTCAAAAAATTAGAAAAGTAAAAAAAGGCTAGCAAAATGACTGAAAGTCAGCGTAATATCTGGAATTTTCCAAATTCAAAAAGTCTAAATTATTGGTCTGACAAAATGTCTGAAAGCCAGCATCCTATAGTCAATGGAAATCTGAAAATTTTTCAAATTTCAAAAAGTTCTGACAAAGTGTCTAAAAGTCAGCATTATTTCTGAAATTTTCAAAGTTCAAAAAGTCAATGGAAATCTGAAAATTTTTCAAATTTCAAAAAGGTCTGACAAAGTGTCTAAAAGTCAGCATTATTTCTGAAATTTTCGAAGTTCAAAAAGTCAATGGAAATCTGAAAATTTTTCCAAGTCCAAAAAAGTTTAGCAAAATGCCTAAAAGTCAATTTTGTAAGTTGAAAAAATCTAAATTGTCTGACAAAATGTCTTAAATTCAGCATTAACTCTAAAATTTTTCATGTTCAAAAAGTCAGTGGAAATCTGAAAATTTTTCTGAGTCCAAAAAAGTCTGACAAAATGTCTAAAAAGTCATCGTCAAGAATTTTGTGACGGTTTTTACGGACACGAAAAATGGGCAAAAATAATGGACAAAAAAATGAACAAAATTTTAGGATTGACCCCAGCCATCCATTACTTCCATGATCCTATGTAGACACCTCGCTGCATTCAAAATTACAAACTTATGATGAAAGAAAAAAAAATTCAAAAAAATTAATTCAGGGTTACAAACCTATGTTGAGACAAAAGAATTATATTAAAAATTAATTCTAAAAATAAATTGCTAATTGAATTGAAAGAATTTTGTCATCATGATTTTTAGCTGATTTTCGAGGATTGAAGGTTTTTTACTCAACTTCAAAATTGAAGGAGTCCTGAACGAATGTTGAAACGAAAATATTCAAAAAAATGGCTGATATCTGGACATAATGTCTGATTTTTTAAATTTTCCTCAAACTTTTCCAAGTTAAAAAAGCGTAAAGCCTAACAAATGTCTGATAACATTTTACATTTTGTTAAAATCCAAAAAAGTAATCCGCTCGCCTCATGAAACCCGCACGTTCAAAAAGTAAAGCTCATAATATATTCTCCAAAAAGTCTAAAAATTTGAAAAGTTTGAAAAAATGGCTAAAAATCAGGCGAATGTAAATTTTTTCTCTAAGTGAAGTCCGACAAAATGTCTAAAAGTCGGGTGTCGTAAATTAACATGAATATGTCTTATGTCTGAGGGTCATTCCGAAAAGTGTGCCTATTTTTTTGTCACTTTTTTTTCAGATTATCAATAATTATTTTGTTAGACTTTTAAAAACTTCTAAGTTTCAAAAAGACAATCCATGTACTAATATATTTTTTTGAAAACTGGATTTACCCTTAAAATTATTAAGTACGGAAAATATTGGCAATTTTTTTCCCATTTAAGACAAATTTTAAAAAAAAATTCTTCACGATTTCAGGAACTTTATCCAAATTAAACTAGCAACTTATTATATGGCGAATTGACCCCAAAATTTATTCATCATTGAGACCAAATTTTCAGAAAAAAATTAAATTTTTAAATTTTTGTCCAATTTTTTACAATTTGAGGTGAAGTGACTTTTTGGCAAGAAATCTCAAAATCATACTTCAAAAATTTTTCATTGAATTTCTTTTTAGATGAAAAATTGTTGAAGTGTGTTTTTGAGATTATACCTTGTCAAAGTGAAATTTCATCTCAGATTTTGAAAAATCCTTCGAAATTGGAAAAATATACGTATTGGGGGGAGGGGGGGGGTTGAAAATTGATATCAACACAAAGCACAAAGTATCAATGGAGTTCTTTTTTCTATATCAATATTTTTTGTCAAAAAACACATTTTTTCTCTAAAATTCTCCAAGGTGGCCAAAAAGTGTGAAATTCGACAGAATGTCTAGAAGTCAGGTGTCACTTTTTCGTGACGTTTTTTGGTCATGTTTTTCACGGATTAAACCCCCTCCCCAGCTTACTGTAATTGAGCTATTGAACTCGTAGTGGAGAAGTCGCTTTTGGTAATTTGACCTCAGTTTGAAAATTTTTAGGGCCATAAGAAGGGGGGGGGGTGTCAAAATTTGCAATGCTAAAAATTCGATTGTAGGTTTGAAAAAGTTTAGTAGGCCTATTTCAAAAACTGGAAAAAAAAATTTCCGTTATTTCCATACTACCCATCCATATACATAGAATCCACGACGTGTCTGTCTGTCTGTCTGTCTGTCCGTAACGCTGATATTTTCGGTTTTACCTTGAAATGACAATTTTCACTGAGATATTCAATTTTAAATTTAAAATGACAATTTCGACCCAAAAAATAACAATTTTGACAATAAAAGACAGTTTGGACCAAAAAATGATTTTTTCGACCAAAAATGATAAGATTATCAAAAAAATGACAATTTTTACCTTGAAATAACTATTTTTACAAAAAATGACGATTTGGATCAAAAATAACGATTTCTACCTCAATTTGGATTAAAAAAAAACAATTTATGAAAAACGGAGATTTTGACCAAAATTGACACTTCCCATCTTGAAATCACAATTTTGACCAAAAAATGATAATTTTGACATCGATTGACAATTTTGACAAAAATTGACAGCTTGGACTAAAAAATGAAAAAATGACAAAAAATGTTGATTTTGACCAAAAAAATGATAATTTTGACGAAAAATGACAATTTTGACCAAAACTTGTATTTCTTACAAAAAATTACGATTTTGGCCAAAAGTAACAATTGTTACATCGAAATGACCATCTTTAATTTTAAATGACAATTTTGAACAAAAAATGGCAATTCTGACAAAAAACAACATTTTTGACAAAAATCGCATGCATTTTGTCAGACTTTATGGAATTTGTAAAAATTTTGAATATGCAACCCCAAAAAAGTCTGACAAAATGTCTAAAAGTCAGTGTGACAGAATTTCGTGACTTTTTTCGCTAGTTTGGTCATCGCAAAAGCATTTCCTATGCTAATTAATTACGTACTTCCAATTTAAATCATTTTTGGTCTAGCATCAAAATTGAAGGGGTCAAGTAAATTAACTTTAAACATTCCGAATTGTTACAAATTCTTCAATTTTAAATGTTATTTAACCCCTTCAATTTCGATATCAGGCCAAAAATCATCATACTAAAATTTGTTCAGTTTTCAAGGTACTACTCATTTCCACGATTAAATTTTTTCAGTTTTTTTTTGTCGTTTCAATGCACTTTCGTAGTCCCTTCAATTTTGAGATTATGCCAAAAATCATCACAATTGCTCAATTTTCGAACTACCATCAACTCTCACGATTGAAAATGTATATTCCAATTTATATTTCTTCTAAAGGGCATTCCTCCCTTCAATTTCCAAGTCAGGCAATCCATTCACCTGCCATTTTTCCTCGATGGTACTCGGCTACACCTATTCAAATCGGGCGTATTGAACTTGCCAAACACGCTGCATAATGAAACCTTAACATTACAACCTTTCTTTCAAGTTGCATTCACTTATGAAAATACTCGTTTTGGAACCAGTCGACATTCGAATGCAAAAGTCGAAAAGTCGATCGAACAAACCCCCCATATGGCAATATAATTACATCAATCGATGAAAAAAATACCCATCACGTAACGTGTTAACGGTATTCGTTCAAAGTCTTCCTGCACTTGCATCGTTGTAAAAGAGAAGGTCGTTAAACTGGTGTAGATAATTGACGAATGTTATAAGCCATTGCTCCGGTTAACAGTTTTTATTTTCTTTGACCTAGTAAAAAGGCGAAAGTACGAAGTACGTAGATATCATGGTTGGCATCTGTATGTACATTTTTAAACTGGTTTTTTTCAGACCGTATATGTCGCTGGGCAGCCTAAGAGAACAAGTCATTTATCCGGATACGTTATCGAATATGCGAAAAAAAGGCATAACCGATAAAGACCTGGAACTGTGTTTAGAAAGAGTACGACTTTCTTACCTAATAGTCAGAGAAGGAGGCTGGGACGCTGCGGCCGATTGGAAAGATATATTATCCGGTGGAGAGAAACAAAGAATGGCCATTGCTAGGTTATTCTATCATAAGTAAGTTGATGATACATAATACCTCGATAGGGAGTTTTTTATACGTATATTTCTAGCTTACGAGATACCTAAGTTATTGTTTCATCTGATGTAGAAACGGTTAAAAAATTTTACGAGTTACGTAACTTCTTCTTTCGAATCCTATTGAAATAAATTTAAAGGCAAAAAAACGAGTTGAAATTTTGATGTATTTTTCCACGTTAATTAACGTACAGGTTGTTACGTAATACGTGTCTACGTTTTCTTTTACCATGTTAAACGAGTCGATAAATTGGGTTGTTTATGACGTCGTCGAAGAAGATATTGAAATTGGTTTCTTTTTTAAAATTTATGTATCGATAAAATCTTATCGACGGAGTGAAATTTTGAAAAGAAATCCGGAACTGGGAAAATATCGATTGTTAATTATCTTTCCTTTTGTTATTTACAGACCTTCATTTGCATTACTAGACGAATGTACTAGTGCTGTAAGCATGGACGTTGAAAGCAACATGTACCAGGCGGCCAAAGATGCTGGCATCACTTTGCTCACAATTACGCATCGACCTTCTCTATGGTAATTGAAAATTTTACGATTTAAAGATCGATTCGAAGAGTAATTAGTACCATAAGTAGTGAAATGTAAATGAGATTTGGATGGATGGAGATGCGTAGAAAATTGAGAACGTTGAGAGTTGAGATGTTGCGATTTTCATATTTAGAATTTCGTAATTTATAGTTTTCGTTTTTTTGATGATTCTCATGGGGTCTGGGACACGGATTTTTATGAAGTAATATTACAAACCAAAGCTAGTAAATTTTATGCAAATGAATTTCTGAGGAAGTGGAATTTTTTCGAAATTTGTTCTTTTTGACCGCAGTGAAAAATTATCAAAAAATTAATCACGTTTTAAAAAAAAAATCTAAATCCAAAAATAAAGAAGTTACAAAGCTTTAAAAGTAATTTATGCGACTTTCGTTCATTTCTTCGTTTTCAACGCTGGGAAAATTATGAACGTAGCGGATTAAAGTTATAGATTTTTCAAGGTCGACGAAGTAACTAAAATTAACTTCGGTCTGAAATGTGGTACTTTTACCATAATTATGAGAATTACTTACTTACATACTATGTGCTTGATGTTTTGATGTTTTCCTATCATAATTTTTACATGTTTTTACGTTATTTTAGAATGACTCAATTTTGAAAATTTTTCATAATAATTTTTTTGAAAATGGATTGGGTAGGTTTCGAATGATAGGCATATGATTAGTTTTGGATTTCCTGCGATATTCACATGGATATGTCTTATAGCTGGGAGTCAATTTGAAAATTTTGGCCATTTTTTAAAATCCATTTTTCACGTTTATGAATTCCGTCACGAAATTCTTTGAGGATGACTTTTAGACATTTTGTCAGACTTTTTAGACTTGAAATTTTCAGGTTTCCATTGACTTTTTAAATTTAGAAAATGACTTTTGGACATTTTTTCAGACAAACAATTTATATTTTTTGACTTTAGAAAATTGACTTTTGGACATTTGGTCAGACTTTTTTGGACTTGGAAAATTTTCAGAGATAATGATGACGTTAAGGCATTTTGTCAGATGATTTAGACTTTTTGAATTAAAACAAGTTTAGAAATCAGGGTAACTTTCCGATATTTTGTGAGGCAGACTTCTTGGAAATGAAAAATTTCAGATATTACGTTGATTTTCAGACTTTTTTGGACTTGGAAAATTTTTAAGAACTCAAATTAATTTTTGGATTTGGAAAATTTCAACTTTATGGACTTGAAAAATTTTAGAGAAAGTTCAAATCAGGCATTTTATCAGACAGCTTTTCACCTAAGGTTGACTTTTAGACATTTTGTCGGACTTTTTTGAGTTTGGGAAATTTTTCAGATTTGTACTGAGTTTTTGTGCTTGGAATCGGATTTCGAAAATTTTTCAAAAAAATTCCATTACGAAATTCACTTATGAAAATTTATTACTATGACTTTTAGATATTTTGTCTGACTTTTTGGACTTGGAAAAATTTTTCAAAATTCAAATGATTTTTTATACTTGGAAAATTTCAAGAAAATTTCAAATGTGCATGAAGTCATTTTCCCTACTTTGTGAAAATTAAAATTTCACAGAAAATAGAACCGAATCAAAGCTATCCAATTTCTTTCATTTTCCTGTGTGAGATTTGCTGACCCTACTCATCAAATTTCGGGATCGGGGCGAAAAATTTTACAGGCCCTTTTCTCGTGTTCATCATTTAAAAAAAAAGGGGGTAAGAAATAATGTTTGTAAGTTTTCGTAGCGTAGCCAGAGAGTAATGGAGGGGGGGGCGCTAGCAGGGAAAAAAATCAGATTGTTGAGAAATTGAAAAAAATGCTATTATTTTGTTAAAATAAATAAATGTCCCAATTTTTGTGGAAAATTTGATTTAAAAGCTGAAATTTCTTCATTTTTTCCCAACATTTTAGTCGTGAAGGGAAATTTAAAAAAGTTAATAGTGAAAAATACAAATAAAACATGACATATTTCATTTGACAGGGCCACTAAACCCCTGGCTTCGGGGAAGGACGTCTCATCTGTACCCCCCCCCCCCCCCCCCCCCCCCCCCCCTTCCACCTGATTAGAACCTGTTCACAAAGGTCGTCTTATCTTTTTTT
This sequence comes from Pseudococcus longispinus, assembly GCA_900064475.1. NCBI lineage: Eukaryota > Metazoa > Arthropoda > Insecta > Hemiptera > Pseudococcidae > Pseudococcus > Pseudococcus longispinus. The sequence continues at coordinate 4,495 of FIZU01041615.1, read as the reverse complement.
TTTGGAAAGTTGGAGGGGAGGGGGTCTAAAAAAAAGGTTTGAGGTGGGTGTCAAAAGAACGTGAAAAAAAATTTGGTTTCTGACTTGAACCAAAATTTTGCAGATGAGGTTCAAAATTTTAAACTTTTCAAAAATTCAAAAAAAATTTTCAATTTTTTCAAAATTATTTTTTGGCTTGTGGTTAGTCGTATTGTTACCATAAAAAAGCAAAAAAAATTCTCAATTTTTCCGGATTTTTTTTAGGGGGGGTTCAGATGATTTTGGTACATGGCCAAAAAATGGTCCTTTTTGAGAATATCTCGAAATCGAATTAAAAAAACCAATTACATACGATTTGATCGATATTAAGAGTTCGATTTTCACTCCAGATGTAAATAAGAAGAGGCCCAGCGCCATTTTCCTTCTTTAGGGAGTTTTCAAATTTCCTTCATTACTCGAGATTATCTTTTAGATATCATTTCACAGAAATTTGAGAACCCCTAAAAATTAAAAATGGCGCCGGGGGTTATCCTATGTGCATCTGGAGTGAAAATCGAATGTTTTTTTTATTCAATTTCGAGATATCTTCAAATATCACCATTTTGATCATGCATAAAAATCATCTGAACACCCCCTTCCCCCTCCCTAAGCTGGTAACATCGGGATTTTTTCACTCTTCGATGGTAACAATATAAGTTACAACTAGCTACCTACAACAAAATCAAAAAAAATTTCGTTTTTTTTTTTGAATTTTTGAACCTCTTTTGCAAAATGTTGGTTCAAGTCGAAAAGTCAAAAATTTTTCACGGTCTTTTGGCATCACCCTATAACTTTTTTTTGATTCCCCCTCAAACTTTCCAAAAAAATCAAAAGATTACCCACCCTACTATTCACTCTTAAAAAAGAAAGAGATTTCTCTCCAAAAACAAGTTGAAATTTCGAATTTGTAATTCAAATAATTTTCAATTTTATCCCATTTCTCGTGTAAAATTTTAATTTTCAATGGTGAAACTGAACTCGTGCACTAACTTGACTTCAATCTACATAAAATTTCTAAAATTGCATCCTTTTTGAGTTAGTGTGAAAAATTTCAATTTCAGCTTTTTTAAACTGCATTTTTTATTTTCGTTTTCGAAAATTATTCGTTGGGAAATTCGTTCAAAAATGAATTTTTAATACGTGACCATTTTCAACTCTTCTGCACTGGGTTCAATTTTGTCCCATTTGGTCTAAAAATGAACCTCTATCAATATCCCACCTTCCAAATTTTTTTTACCACGACCACTTTTTGTGTGAAGTTTCGGTTTTCGCCAGTACTTTTATGAAGCTGCCTACAGCCTTCAATATGCGATATAGGCCAAATTCGCATATAATCTTTCTAGTAGTACTAAATGAGAGCTACATAAAAGGTCATATACAAATTTTGCCTACCTGTCATATTGAAGGCGCTACAGAAGTTTATGATTTTGTAAGTGCTGTAGTGCCTTCAATATGAGAGATAGACAAATTTTGTATATGACTTATTTGGTAGATCTTGACTAGTACTATCATTAAGGTTATGTGTGAATTTTGCCTATCTACTATATTGAAGGCGCTGTAAAGCAATTCGATATTATAAGTGATTTGGAGCCTTTAATTTGGCAGATAGGCAAATTTTGTACATAAACTAATTTAAAGTCCGTAATAAATGCTATTGAAAAGGTTATATACGAATTTTGCATAATCGACGTTTTTAAGGCGCTACGTAGCATTTTCAATTTTTTCAAATTTACAAGCACTTGAATGTAAAAAAATATTTTTTTCATTTTGAGAATTTTCAAAATTGTACTTGGGTCGAATTTATTCACCCACAAATTATTTAAAAGAAGATGGAGGAAAGATATCGAGATTAAAATTGGTGACTTGTGGTTCTGAGATGTTCCTTTATTATTTCATCTTGTCCATTCTTTTTCGTGAAAAAATGAAGGAAAAAAATACGACTTGTCATTATTAAATCATTACCATTTGTTGCTTTAATCTTTCACAATTTGTCATTAATTTTAATAATTTTTCACAGGAAATTCCACACAGAAATTCTGCAATTCGACGGAGAAGGCGGATGGACACTTTCATCATTGAATGAATCACCATCAGTTACTATAACGGAAGTAAGTTTTGCAGAAAAATCAATCTCATCTGAAATCATACCTTATTATACGATAAAATTTAATTTAATTTTGTTTTCCAATACGTAGATCGCCGACCATGACGTAAACGTTGAAAAATCAACTACCAAGACTGAAAACTGAACACGGTTACTGGATCTTAGTTGAATTCTTGCCAAACTGTAGCTCTCAATTTTTATACCTAACTGGATTTTATTTATTTCAAATTTTTTTTTTCTCTGTTTTTGTTTTAATTTTACGTATTATTTTTATGTGTTACGAATGCGAAAACTTGCGCTATACATTCATTCCTTTATATACTATATTATATTTCTATGTGTAGATATTACCGCTTTTTATGGTGATTGCGTTATTGTTGCGGGTCAAGTGTAATCTAACCCTGATATCCAACCATGTAATGATTTATAAATTTCGCTTTTAACGCGAAGCCGATCGCTAGTGTTTTTTCGATGGATTTTTTTTTTTTTCAAGTGCGCCTTTTTTCAACGTAGGAGAATTGCATCATGTCGTACACGTTTGTACTGTGATACCGAGGAATGTAGAGCTTAGCATTAAAAGAAATTATCGTATTGGATGTTATAAAATATTATATGTAAATCGAAGCGTGAGCATTGTTTGTAGTAGAAATCATATCAAATCGTATCGTTACCATGTTTAATTTAGTATTTTCATTTTTGAATTAGAGTTATTGTTATGTACCTACCTATAGTACCTACTACGTATGTACTTACTTAATTTGTAATTTTTTTCCTCAATTAAAAATACATACGGAGTGTAAAGTATTACGTTTGTTTTACCAATTATAATTTTATAAATGATGTACGAATGGTATTTTTTCATTATTGATACGAATGTGTCGGTTTTAGTGATGATTTTGGCCCTTTGAGGGTCGAAAAAATTGTTTTTTTTTTAAAATCACGTCGTACGGAGCTGAAAAAAGTGCACCTGGGTCGATTTATGGTCGCTGGTCACGAATATGCCCTCGATTTCAAGATTTGAGCATTTTTCTCGAGATAGATATTTTAATTTTAATTTTCATACTTTGATGTTATTGAAATTGCCTATCGCCAGGTTTCAAGGCGAACTGCAAATATCGAAATTTGACGAATTTTTGAATTTTTTATGTACTATTCCACTAATTTGAAGTCGCTGATCACGAATTTGGCATTATTTTTTCCCGAAAATTCTTTCTTCTTACAAAAATTGCATTTTTGAGGTGAAAATGAGCGATATCTCGAGAGCAAAGGTCGAGCGATAAAAATGGACACCGGATTCGGAATTGGCGACCTCGAATTAATAAATGACCAACATTTTCAAAAATCGAAAAAATCGAAAAAAAAAACATGAACTAACCCCTTCTCTATTTTTTTGGCCAAAAAATTGTTTGTCCGATATCGACGAGTGAGGTGTCTAGGAGAAGATATTCGACCACGGCGAATTCATTTACGCCACCAATTTCGCCGTAGCTGGCTTAGTTGCGGAGAAAATGGCGATTTCACCACAATTTGAAATTTCCAAAAAACCAATAACTTCGCAAATACGCGACCGATTGCAAAACCGATCCCAAATTCGAATTTAGTGTTTTCGAATACCCCCTCCTAGACACCTAAAGCGCCTATTTTCGATGATTTTTTTCACCTTAAAAAATGGCCAAAATGCCGCAATTTTGAAAAACATGTCCCAAAGATCTGAAACTGGGGTAGTGGGTAGATTCGAGGTCACTGATCACGAATATGTAATCAAATTTGAGATTTAGTCATTATTTTGAGCGGTATGGAGTATTTAATTTTCTTAATTTTTTGTAATTAAGCAGATATTTCAAAAATGAACGAATTTTAGAAATTTACATTTATTTTGTTGTGAAATATACCAAGTTACTATTGTCATATTTATTTATGCAATTTATTGCAAAAAAAAAATTGTTTTGGGTCATAAATGGCCATTCTGACATTAAATATTGATTCAGCTGTGAAAATAATAGCGCCAATGAATTCCTCTGATCAAAAAACCATGGTTTTGATACTTCGTACGATCATTTTCGGTGAAAAAACAATTGAAATTGCGATTACTGATTAAAAAGAACGAAATTTGAGTCATAAATGTCAATTTCTGCATTAATGATTTATCCGATCTCGAAAATAATAGCGCCAATGGATTCCTCGCATCAAAAAACCATGATTTTGATACTTTGTACGATCATTTTGAGTAAAAAAACGATTAAAACGATGATTTCAAAAAAAAATTGAAAAACATGAAAAAATATTTTAAAAACGCCTTGTAGAGTATGCAACTTAACTTACTTCGGTGCAGGAGTTGCATAATCACAGGTTTGAAAATTGCCCTAAAACTCA
>FIZU01041587.1:0-49403 GCA_900064475.1 Pseudococcus longispinus | reverse complement strand
ACCAGCGATTAAAAAAATAATTGATTTCCAAAGTTAACCCAGTCAACCAAACATTAAAAAAAATTTTTTTTTTGAAAAAAAAATTTTGACTTATCCCACTTTGAAAAAGAGCTCTTCAATTCTTAAACTATTTTTACAATCTGAATTTTTTCAAGATAAATTTTCGAAGTCCAAATCCAAACAGTGATCCAGGATAACAAAATTTCGTGACTCAAAAACGCAACTCAAAGAATTTTTCTAACCCCTTCCCTCCCGCCTTATTGCATATCCATGACAAAAAAAAATTTTCAAAACTTTGATACCTCAATTTTTGTACCTCCCACGAATTTGAGGGCTCAAAATCAAAAATTATTCCCTTCAATGAATTTCGGTTTAAGTAAGTAATTGTCAAGAGTCTCCGATTTGAAAAAATCTTTCAAGATGGCTAATAAAATTTCAAAATCAAAATTCAGCACTTTTTTCAGCAGTTTTTCAGAATTTTGTAACATCTTCAGCCAAATGTTCTTCAAGTTTACGAGCTCGCCTCTCCCCCCCCCCCCAAGAATGAAAGACCTATTATTTTACCTTCCCTCCAGTCCCATTCAAAATGGGAAAAAGTTGAATTTATCAATGGCGTTGTCGGACAGTCACTTACGGAGGAGGGGTGCCGAAAAAGAATCAAAAGATGACATTTTTTTCAAAACTGAGAAAAAGGACTTAATGACTTCTGAACGAAAAATGCAAGACTTTTGAGCTAAATTCGGCATCACTTCCTGAGATGGAGGACTTTTTCAGCACTTTCCTTGTTCTTTGGAACGAAATATAATGGAGGCTGAGTGAATCGTTTCAAAAAAATGAGATAAGTATCTATTTTCAACTCCGCATTAGAGGACAACCAGTAACTCGTTTTGAATGTTTATGGAATTTACTCAATTTTTGGGTCAATGGCTATGAGAAATTCGCAGAAGGGTAAAAAAAAGGTTAAGCAATATCTCAGTCAGTACGTGGGTAAGTTTTCACAGATTTTTCGTGATTTATTGTGTCTATTAAAAAATATAATCATTTATCCTTCATTGCCACTCTTCCCTTCAGAATCAATCATTAACACATTCGTACCATGACCCAAGAATGAGAATTTTTACCATAATTTTGCACATCGTCGATACAAAATTGGCTAAATATTCACGTTTTTTTTTTCTTTCTTCGAATCATACCATCACGTTAACATCTTTCGCATTCAACCCCTGTTCATTCTCTTTACACATAGGTAGTAATTTGACAAAGATAAATGTCTCGATTCCCTTCATCGCGGCGGCGTTTTTCACATCGAGTTCAATAACTCGACCGTAACACTCAAATTACCTAAACGAGACATCGTTGCTAACCAATGACACAGCTGTAACAATAACAAATGCTATCGTCGATTTCCCGGTACAACGAAGAACAAAAAAGCACGAAAATATTAGCTACCTGCCTATAGTACCTAAGTACAGAAGAAAATCTACACCGAAAACGAAGGAAAATCCTACCATAGCGTCGAATTGAGGCCATTTACATTTGAAATGGTGGAAAGCTGCAGGGACCAGGGACAGGGAGGTCGATAGTGTGCAGAAAGCGGCATGGCAGTGGGTTAATACATCGACATTTTCTACCTGCTACGAAATGTTCATACCTGGCCATAAAGTGCTTTATATATTTAGATGTGAGAATTACCAGCACGAGTACGGGTACTTGCCAGTTTGACGGAATTGTTCCTTAGTTACGGTGTTTTTCTTGAACGCGTTTCGGTGCTATTTTCATTTTTTCCAGACAGAGAGAGAACGAATTGAAAAACGTATCAGCGTGTTTGAATATTCTATTAGCATGGTCGTGAAATTACTTTTGTGGTGAATTACTCGCGTTTCAAAAGTAAAGATGGTTTATCGATTATCGTTTTGTGAAACATGATAGTTCGATTCAAGTGCCAGGGTGTATTTTTTTCGCAAAATGTTTCAATGGGTAAGTGCTTAGAACGTGGCTATGGTTCGATTCGTTTTACCAATTTTTAAATAAAATTTTGCCGAATACGTTGAAAGTATTTTCACCATTCCAGGGCTTTTGATTGGCACATCTTGACACACCGTATCTATTTTTATCGCAATGGAAGTGTTGAATTTAGACCCAGCGTCACTTCGACCCATTTCGGATACAAATTTTGGCCCCGAAACTAACACCGAGGTTGCACCGAATCATCCAAGTTCGCCATATTCGAAAAAACCACTGTCGGAATTTAATATAGATGACGCTTTCTCCAACGTAATAGCTGGGCTGGCTGATAAAAGTTGGGAAACTCGTAATCAGACTTTGATCGAGCTGCAGAAACTCATTCCGGAGACGAAAATCGATTTGAAATCCAAAATCACCAAAGAAGTGTTACGTCTGGTCACTCAGAATTTATCCAATGCAATATCTCACGTTCGTCGAAACGCCCTAGACGTTATTCTGGCTTTCGTTGCGTATTCTTCGGATGCAGAAAACGTGCTGAGAAATGTAATCACCTACGGTGTCGATACGTCAACAGCAGATGCCAATTTGTCACTGAATACTATTCACGATATCCCAATAATTCTGCGATCAATACAGCAACGAACCAGTTCCAAAAATGTCTCTCATCAGTTACTGGTCCAAATGGTAACTTCTCTGTCTAAACGTATGGTCCAGATAACTCATCAAAAACAAGTGGTCGTCAGCATGCTACGAATCAAGGGTCTGATAGGCGCCTCCATGTTCGAGCACTTTTTAGAAACTTATTATCCTCAAGTGAAACGTGATTTCGACGTGCTATGCAACGTTTACGATACGGATATTTACTCCGAAATGTCGGATCATTCGGAAATCCCACATCCTCCCGATCAGATCCCACTGGAATACGAAGACTGCGATGGTAATTCGGACGATGACGTCATAATGAAGGTTTACGACGAAGACGGTAACGAGATAAAACGTACGTCATCCAGAAGAGTGACCTTTGGAGGAGAAATTGTCAAAATACGAACTCCTGATAGCGACGCGACAGCTATCAATTGCAATGTCAAAGATAAACTCGATATTTCCGCCAATATACTTATACAGCTATCCAGCGATGAGAGTTTGGACAGTGGTAACGAGAGTATAATCGTCTCCACTGTTGAAGAATCGAAATGTGATAAATCCAGGCCTCGATCGAGCCACATCCCTTTGCCAATTCGACCAGCTTTGCATAAACCGAAACCAATGACGGCGTTTCGTCAGCCGTCGATTAGTCTCTTGAATGGATCCTTGAAGCAGAAAAGTGATTATGAGATTTTGAACGAGATACCAAATTACGAAGGCGAGTCGTTGACCAGCAGCTCCGACAGTAGTGATAGAGGTAGGACTGTTTTCGTTACGAATGCTTCACTTTCCATGAGCGATGAACAGAAGTACGCTACGTTGAAGAATAATACGTTGAGTGAGCTACACAAATTGAAGATTAGTGATCGTATAGTGTTGGAGAATCTGTTTAATAAGGTAAGCTAATTATTTGAGCAAATTAGTTCCATTATAGCTGCTTGCATTAGCTTGTTGAATGCTTTGGAAATCCTAGAGTAAAAAGAGATAGGGTGTTGAAAGCTTCGTGGGGCATATGGGTTTTTCTCAAGATGATATTTGGAAATTTTATGATATCGAGACTCCATTGGTTGGAATCGAAATCGAAAACAAAACCAAAACCGGAATCAGAAAAACCAGGAATTTTTTCATTAATACCAAAACCTAAAAAAAACACCTCAACCGAATTTTTCTAGACTGAGGAATTCAAAAACCAATCACTCATTTAAATTTTCAAATCCATTGTAAAAACCAAAATTGAAAACTAAAAACCGACCAAGTGTGAGAAAACTGAATCCATCAAAACAGTTTAGCGTTTAGCAGAAATTCTCAAATCAAAAACTGGACTAGGAAAACCACAACCACCAAAACTCAATTCAATAAATCAAAACCTGAACCATCGTAGGTGATTTTGCAACTTGGCTATCGCATTGGGAAGGGGGCATTTCCTATTGAAAAATTGAGAAAAATTGAATCTAAAAAAAATTAATGCAAAAACCAAAATCAAAACTGGAGTCATCGAAACCAGGAAGAGTTTCAAAACTGAAATAAAAAATAACCAAAAAAATGGAAATACTGAAACCACTAAAACCGATTAGAAGAGATTCATTTTTTGACCAAAATTAACCAAAATCTCACTACCACCGTTTTCCAACTGAGGATCAAAAACCAAAACCTGCATCCTCAAAAAAAAATATTGGGAGATCATAACCATTACAACAACCAGAAATCTTAAAATATCAAAACTGAAAACAAAAATAAAACCGAACCCTTTTCTCATGGAATTTCGGTTTCGTTTCCGACCCTTGTTAAAAGAAAGGCATTCTTTCAGGGAAATGTTTTACGATACATTTTTTACTTCCCCACTCCCCAGATTGTAATAATTTCCTGATTCATCTGTGAAAGAATCAAATGTCGACCTTATTTTGAACACCTCAAGTACCGAGAAAATATTAAATACGTAATAATAAAAATGCTGGTTATAAACGTCTTTCATCTTTGCTCATGCGATTCGACAATTATGCTAATTATTTTACATAAATGTTATTTGGGTGACTGCCTTGCCCTTAGAAAGATTACGTTTCGTTGTGTAACACTGACACAATAATATTTTCCATTAATTAAACAAGAATAGGTACAAAAACGTCTAGAAAATAGGCATAATTCAAATTTTTATCAGCGAGTTAACCGTAGCCCGAATGAAGCGTTTGAAAATTGCAGGGTGTCTAACTGGATTTTTTTTTGGAAATTTATGATTTTTTCATGCCCTTTTTTAATAACGAATGTTTTTTTTTATAAAGAAAATTTTTGTAACTTTACGAAAAAAATTCAAAGTAATTGAATTGGTTAGAACCAAAAAAGTTTAAGCCACAAAAATCGATTTTTTACGAAATGCAAAAAAACTGATTTATTCAAAACTATATTTTTCTGAAAAATGCCACTGGGGGTGGGGGAGTAGAAGGGGATCACAAAATACGATTTTCAAGTTTGGTACCATTGAAAAATATTAAAGGATACTGGAGCTGCAACCAGCAATACAACCTGGACTTGAGCCCTTTTGATTCTAAATGCCACCTAAAATTAGGAATTCGAGCTGGAATTTGGAAATGTCGCGAGACTTACGACCATGCTCGAGCAGATCATGTTAAACCCGATTCCAGATCCATTCAAAAATTTCGTTGTATGTGATATTAATAATAATCTTGAAGAATTTTAAAAAATATTGAGTAAGTTGTGCACCTCAACACACGTTTTTTTGAGAAATGGCTGTTCCCAGCACTTTAATGAAATTTTGATCTGGCCAGTCGATCGTGAACGCAACTTACATCTCAAAACCTCGAAATCTGTCTAAAAGTCAAAAATGGCAATTTGCGACTTGCGCCCTGTTAGTTCTAACCGATTCAATAATAATCCAATCTGAATTAAGTCAAAATTCCATGACTTTCCATGACTTTCATCACCTGGTAGACATTCTGAATTGCCTTGAACCGTAACCCGGAACCGAACTGGAACCGGAATGATTCAAAAACCGTAAATTGAACCGAAATAAAAATAGTTCCGGTTACGGTTCGGAGCCTTCATAAACGTTTCATTTAAAATTCACTGTGATGTAAACAGCGCTAGTAATGGAGATTGGAAAATGAGGACAAAATATCAAAAATTAAAATAAAAATTCAAAAACTTTCAAGCTGTAAATGAATTAAAATGACTGGCAGCCTTGAAAAAAATAATTATTGAAAATCGGTGAGGTGTAATCGAACCAGAACCGTAACCCAGAACCGAACCCAAATCAAAATGTTATGAAAACTATAATCTAGAACCGAACCCGAACCCGAACCGAAATGATTTGAAAACCGTAACTAAACTTGAATCGGAACCGAAATTCATTTCGGTTAAATTCCCTGATATTCATTTTCGACGGTCCTGAAAGAAGATCAAAATTTATTGTAGGCTTCAGAATGACTGAAAACTGAAAATTGAAATAAATCGTTTCCTGATTTCTAAAAATTAAATTTCTTTCAGAATCTCAAAAAATTAGTAAAAAATTGAAAAATGAATTCAGCAAGTGAATTTTTTCTGAATCATTACTAAAAATTCGAAATGTTCCTCCATCTGTGTCCTAAAAACCTCGAAGAGTTCAAACTTCTCTCTCATCTCCTTCATAAGATTATCTTTCCACCAGCTACATGTTCCTTCTCTCTTGCCTTCTCGCGAACATCAAATATTTGAATTTTTAACTAGCTACTCAACAAATAGGATTACAAGATCCAATCATTTCAATTACACTACCCTTCCATCAAAATGCAGGAATTAGATAGGTCTCTTACGAATAATTCAACGCACAAAATATCGCTTCGAACGATACAACAAACAAATTGCGAAATACGCTGCAATCAAAAATTCACGTGATCAACGTTTCATAAGGTGTTAGTATGTATGCTCCAACCCTTGCATTACTCATTATCATAAAAAATGTCATTTTTTAGGCAATTACATGACAAAAGATTATTAATATCGTTTTCCTTCGGGGAAAAAATGTACGAAAACAAAACACTTGTTAATAAGGGAAATATTTCATATGAAAATTATCGAAATTCGTGACTAGCCGACTCGTCGCATTAAGATCCACAGACCCTGCCTGGGTCATTTTTGAAAGTCAAAGTTGACTCGTCATTTATTCAAGAGGTAAAAAAAACCGTAACTTTAATACCTATCCAATTCGACGATGGCATTTTAAATGATATGCCAATTATGTTAAGTTATCGTCGTATTCGATGCACTGTAATTTCTGGGTTAGCAATACTCGATCCATAAAGACCGAGACACTGGACAAACAATACGTCAATACGATGAATCGGTGGACACGATGTGAAATTTTTAATAAACGTCGCCGGTACCGGCAAATGGGTCATTGGAAGTACGGTGCTTGTACCAAATACCACATATAGAACATTCACCCCATAAATAAAAAACTAATGTACCGCGAGGGCAAAAGTAGACTACATTAATTCGTAACCCCAAAGCTCACGAAATCGGCACGTACACGTGACACAGAGACGAGGAAACAATTCAAATGTTTAGTCAGGTAAATGGAATTAAATTTTTTTAACGTTTTGATAATTGGGGGAACATTAGGAATCGCATGTTATCGCAATTATCACCCACTTCGAAAAGAAAAAAATTTCACACATCATGAACTATACATATAGCTAGATTAGCTTAAAGGGTTAATTATTCGAAAAATATTCTAAATTTATAAAGGTTGGAGGGTAGGTCGATGGAAGGGGAAAGTACTTGGATAGAATGCACGCTAAAACCCCCAACAGCGAAACTTTTTATATAGGTTCGAATAATTTGAATATTATGTAAGTTTCTCGCGCACATATACGAAACACGAACTCGATGGCGAAGGGTAGCTGTAGCTAGCGAGGTATGGTATATGGTGCCGAAACTTTAAATTTATCGTATCAGTCTATGCTGCGTTGTATACACAGATTTAACGACTGACCTGAATATTATTTAGTCACGCGAATGTATATTTTTGCATCATTTAGGTAGATTTTCTGCTTCTGTTGTTGATTATGAATTTCCGCGACGAACAGATACTAATTCGAATACCTTTTTCGCGTGCTAGGATGATTGGCGATTCTATGTCAGTGGGTTGGAAAGATTAGCTCAGATTCTAACTCAATCTCAGATCAGCCAAGCTTTATCATCCACCAATCCCGAAACGACTGGGATATCTTTGCTATGCTACATCTTCAACGGTTTAACCGAAACTAACAACAGTCGTGTGATAACGAGCTCGTTGAGGACGTTACGAGTATTATGCCAAGCCATCGAAGCATCCGTTCTAGCCTTAAATCTGGCGGCCATTATACCGATATTTTGTTCGTATTTGAATTGCGAACACGATACTGCTGTTCAGCTGGAATCTGTGGAGACGTTGAAGATGCTGATGAGGAAGTTTTCGCCGCAAACCGTTGTTGATTTTTTATTCACAGATCAATGTTTTTTCTCCAAGGGGTCTAGGGTACGTTAATGAGGTTCCATTCACGTAGCCGGGTTTTCCACCTTCCATTTTGCAATACAATAACTGTTTGGTTTCTTTTACAGATGCGAGAGAACTCATTGTTGTGTTTGATGTACGCTTTGTTGACATTTCCCAGTACAGAATTCAACGTTAACGAATTAGCAGAAACTTTAATCAAACAAGGTATCAATGAACCGAAGAGAAGAGTTAGACAAGCTCTTTTGGATGCTTTATCCATCCTTGGTCAGTTCATCCCAAGATCCCAATTCAGAATTGATAACGTTGACGAAGAAACACTCGCATTTAAAAAATCCTTACGAGCTAGATTAACAAGACGCCAGCTACCGAGCATTTCACCCAGTGGATTGTTACTGTACGCGTTCCAAATTTCGTCAAAAACTGCCTTCGGTATGATATTTTGTAAATTCAAAGATGTCAGACGAAATGTTACTTACACGGTGATGTCTTTTCAAGGTACCGATATCGAATGGATTTTAGCCGGTCGCGGATCGTTATCGGATAATTATAATAAATCTAAGGCTAAGTTCAATTACGCCCACGGTGAAGATATTTCCCCTATACAATCGCAGCAAAGGTACTGGAATATAATATTATTAATATTTAACCGTAGTAATCGATACGAACGCGGCGAGCAATTACGGTGACATGTTTCACCACCAAACACGAGGTAGAGGTTATACTAGTTGAATGTACCGATGATTATTAATAAATACGAGCAGCGTTTAATGCACTTACACACCGAAAGGTATCAATGACTGTGTTTTGATGCAAAGATTAATTTGAAAATTACGATACATTTGTAGTTGGAACCCAAACAACGATAAAGTGGATTCGGCTCAAGAACGCGGCCAATCTTTAGAGTACAATTCGTATTATCCGCAGAATACCATTAACCGAGGGAATTCTGTAGAAACACTGTACAACAATCATAAATTATATGATTTCGTAAGTGGATTATTTACTTACTATCATTGATGAAAACCTGAGGATATTGTACTGAATTGATGCGTCTACGTTGACGATATCAACAATCTTCACACTGAACGGTCGTTTCTTTTTGGTCACTTTTGCACCATACTAGTTGTAAACCCGAATGAAATACATCTGAATCACATCTCAAGTCATTCAAAATCTAATTTTAAATCAAAATCACCATCACGAAAATCTAAATTCGAAAATTTAAAATAACTACGGCTGCCATCTTTGAAAACTGAAAAGTGAATTTTGTTTTGGAGGGGGAATACGGAAACGTAAACAGAGATGAAACAAGTGGAATTAACGGTTTATTTTTTAAATTTTGATTTCAGTTTTTGATTTTAGCATTATTAATGATTTTTCATGATCATCTTTTGATTAAAAATAGATGGAAATATATTGATGGTGAGAAAAAATCTTTAACAGATATCACACAGACATTGTACGATATGCGAGGTTCAGGGCAAACAGTCGAGCTATTAGTCATTTAGTCTCAACGTCTCATCTAGCTCTCTTTTTCACTGATTAGTGATTTTATTTACTATTTAATAAATTATAAAATGGCACTATTATCCGTAGAAACAACAGTATCATCGAATACCATCAATTTTTTTATTCAAAGAGGCTAATCCTTTCATTTTTGTGCACAGGATAGAAATAATAGCTTTGAAAGATACAGCGCAGATTGGACAGATACTAGATTCACCTCAACCTTCTTTGGTAAATATTACTTCTGGATTTACATTACTCATTACTCAAATGAGAACTGATATTGTTTGTTTTTTTATTTCTTGCGTACTTTTTCAAATCATTTACAATTCACATACATGATTCCATCTGCAGAAACTCTACACAACAGATATCCATCAACTCTTTCTGATACGTCAAGCTATGCATCCTCCTACGCATCAGATCAAAGTAAACATTCATAATACAACGTAAAGCTGAAAAAAATTGTATTTGGTTAATAAATTGAAGAACTTTTACAGATTTTCCGAGATTGGATCCTGCTTACGAGTCGAATTTAGTAACAGTTGGTAGACCAGTTTCTGAAGATAAATTAGATAGGTTAACTGTGTACAAAAAATCATCAAAACTTCCTATTCGGTGAGTGTTGAGCCATGGTACTGGAGTAGGTGAAAAGTCATCTTAATCAAATCAATTTTCAGGCTAGAGCCAACGATTACTTCGGTGCCAATACACTACAGTTACAACACAGGAGGATCTCTTCCAATTCTAAACGATAAAAAAGATCCTAGTTATTTTCACAGTTTTTACCAGACTCGACATAAACCGGTAGGATGATGATGATGTGAGAAGTTAATTTAAAATTCAGTTATTAAGAAGAATTAATTTTACAGGATACTCAATTGTCTTCAGATAGCGATAGCAAAAGTAGATGGTCGAAGAATAGAGAGAATAAATACAAACAGTAAGTGCAAAAATGACATAATTAAAATCTATTCAGCTTTTCCATAAAATAATATCACAATTAAATTGAAAGACATTGCAGTCACATTAGAAAGTTTTCATAATTTTAAATCTCCAACGAAAATAGCTTTTTTACAAGATTTCTTCAATTCCGGCCACTGGACTAAAATCCGATCGGCGAAAAACTGTAATATTTTACCAGTCAAAGATAAAGTCTTCACTCTACAAATACTTTCGAAAAATATAATAACGTTATCAGATAAATACAACATTCTAGTCAGAAAAGCAACTAAACAAATGGGTACACATGTACCAGGACCATTGCATAACACCAAGTCAGGTTTATGTAGAAATACGACTGGTATGGAATACAATATCGCATACAATGTGGTAAAAACTGATGAGATGTAAGACTGATGAACTTTTCTACTACGAGGGATCTTTACAATTCGATAATCTCCTTTCCGGCAGAAAATTTCTTCTGTAGCATGAATTTTGATTGTACTTTTATCGTCAGATTCTGCAACGACGTAAATTCGAGGTGTAAATCTTGTATCGTCTAGGTGTTTCACTATTCCAACAATTTCGGTGGTATGGCCTCCAGAACCGATGACGATTAATGTTTTATATTTACTTTTTTTGCTGTGAGCTAAGAAACGTCGGTTTTTCAGACCCAACATTAGATAGATACATCGCACTAATAGTATTAGGATTATGATCAATATAAAGTAAAAGATTATACAGTACATTTTCAATACTGTTATGTGAATTAAATTAAACTAAATGAAGTAAAACTTATGAAAATTGAAAAAAATCGAAAAATTTTCTTTTTCAGCTGTTTACTGATAAAAAATTATCAGTTCAGTTTTTTATTAACTTTGTGTTGCTTTGTTTTTAAGCAGCACTGTTAGTTCAATTCAGTAGGTAACTTGAACCTATCTACTAATTTTTTTGTTTTTTTTTATTTTTTCACTTTATTTTTTTTACTACCAATTGACCACAATTACCTTAATTTTCATTAATATTGACGCGATTAAAAATTCACAACTTTTATTCTAAAGATGAAATAATATTTTTTCTAATGAAAGGTTATCAATATCACTGAATATTTCTAACAATCTACCTATGTTGAAATACAAATGAAAACAAGACACCTCAAAAATAATATTTAACTAAATGCTCATATCACTGAATCCATCAAATTATTGATATCTTTTTTGCACAAGAAGAAATCGCGAAACTGCTATTTTATGCCATGAGTTGAAACAAATAAATAAAGAATGTTGACTTCGATACAGTTACCATAGAAACACATATTTAAATTTGAACCTACTTTCAAATTGAATGATTAAAAATTTACAGTTTGGAAATTTCTTTTTTCATTACTCAACTCCGCCACCTACACGCCAATTTTACTTAATAAAATCCAAATAATATAAATTTTTTATTCATTTTTTAACAACTTTGTAAACTCGAGTAAACATGAATCAGTCCCCCGTCTCATCAAATTATTCTTTTTATCTTCGTTTTCTTAATTACGAAGGTAGTCGAAGTAGGTAATTAAAAATTTCAATCCTCATTACAAAACGATGTAATTATTCATTGTTGCAGATCAAAATCTCATAACGAAAGCAATGCGAACGCCAATCAAATAAAAAATAAATATAATAGCCAACCTCTGGAAAACAATAACATTCTTATAACAAGTAAGATATAAAATTTCTGCAAACAATACGATGAATACTTTGTTAATGTTATAACGTTTCGTGTTTTTTGAGTCAAATAATCATGATAATAGTATTAATTGCGATTTTTGTGTTATTTCGGGAAATCTATCGTGCTTTTATAGCAGAGGCAAAACAGCAGGATAAGCCTAAGCTAAGAAGACGAAAACCAAAATTACCAGAAAAACCGATTAAACACGAAGAAAAAGTCGATAAAAAGATCGAGACTAATGAAGAACAAACGATCAACGAAGAACAGAAAGAAGATCCAGAAGATAAGGTACCTATACTTATTGTATTTATGAATTGAAATATGTACCATACTTTTATTTTCTATTTGTTAATTTTATAATCTTTCAAGTTGACGGATCTCTTGAGCGAAGATCAAAACAGAAATATATCCGAAGAACCGAAAACTAAAAACGGATCAGGCAATGATACGAGTAAAGAAAAATCAAAAAAATATTTAGAAAGGTAATTCATTATTTTCATCTTTAATCCATCAAATTTCACGTTTCTGAATTCGTATTCTTTTTATTTTCATAGAAAAGTCGGAGTAAAATTAAAACGTTCGTTGACGAAAGAAATAAAAATGCCGCAGAGCACTTTCAACATAAATCCCGAACAATTACCGCCATTTGAAAATCCTAAAGAAGCCATTAATAAAATTTTGGATCAATTCCAAAGCACCGAATGGTAATCATTTCACTTTCAATAATCAAATTCAAAGTGCATGTTTTAATTTGGAATCAATTTCTAGGGAAACTGTGATAGAAGCTTTGCAAGGAGTGGTTCGACTGACCAGACACCATAATAAATATTTAGCTCCTTGTTTGCATACGTTTGTGATAGCAGTCGCCAAAGAAATACGAAATTTGAGATCACAAGTTGCCAGGGCAGCTTGCCTATCTGCTGAAAATATTTTCAGATGTTTTGATAAAATTTCCAATCAAGTAGGTATCTACGTATACGAAATTTCTTTGTAACTTTTACGTTGTTTTACAAAACGAATCAATTTTTCAGGATATCGAAGAATTATCTCAAGTTTTATTCTTAAGAACAGCCGATACAAATAAATTTCTAAGAGAGGACAGTAATCGAGCTTTAGACGCCATGATTGAGAATATCAAATTTTCAAAATGTGCAGTCATTCTGACGCAGAAAATAAGCAGGTTGGTTGCTTTATAGTTCTACCAATGTCTCGATCTCTTCATGTACCTACACAAATTCGAATTTCTTTTCAGTCATCCTAATGCTTTGGTCAGAGCAACAACAGCTAGACTCATGTGCAAAATGGTTGAATTATATGGTCCTGCGAAGATTTTGTCTTTGACTAAAGAGCGAAAAGAAGCTATTTTAACTACGGCGGTTCGATTTTTAATGGATGGTAATCTACAAACGAGGTATCGTGTGTTTTTATTCGTCGCTTTGTCACTTGCCAAGTTTGTTTTTAACAATGTGATTTAATTGTTCGCAGAACTCATGGTAAAAATACGCTCTTGATGTTGAACGAAGATAAACGAACGTTTGAGATACTCACAGAAATTGTACCAACCAATGTGATGTCGACGGTTAATAAATTTTTACGTAATGTTAAAAAGTGATTCGAGATAAATTCGTATTAAATAATATCCTTTTTATTGGTCGTTTGATTTATTCTTGGATAATTTCTCAAGTCATCAAACAAATACTTACTCATTACTCGGCGCTTTGGATTTCGACAGGGAGCTCTACCCCCGTTTTTCTCCATTTTTAATGATTTTCAAAAAAAAATCGAGATAATCCGATGTTCATTTTTGGTTCGCGACCTTTGTTCTCGAGATATGACCAATTTCTTCTCAAAAATGTCATTCCCAGAAGAAGTAAGGCCGATCTTGCACAACAAATACGAAATTCGTGATCAGCGACCTCGCATGAGTTGAAAACGACATGAAAAATTCGAAAATCCGTCAATTTTTGATATTTGCATTTTGCTCCTAGAAACTGATGATAGGCAATTTAATCAACACCAACGATGAAAATAAAAAGTACAATATCTCGCGAAATAATGCACATATCGCAAATCCGAGGGCATCCGAAATCAGAGACCTCGAATCTATCTACTACCAAAATTTCAGCCTCCTAGGTGTAAATTTTTTTGTGTCCCCTGCAACAACGTTGCAAATTTCTTCAAAGAAAATTATCCACCTAGGAGGCTGAAATTTTGGTGGAAGGTAGATTCGAGGTCGCTGATCACGAATATGCCATTGAATTTGAGATACGTGCAATATTTCGCGAGTTATTAGACTTTTTGCTGCTCGTTGGTCACTTCTTTGCAAAATTTTTTCGAAAATGTACAGTCCAAGGGTCTAGGGTGTTATCCTCGGTTTTTAAATCCGAACACTATTCGCGGAGATATTGGCGGTGAAAAATTTCGACCAATCAGAATGCTTCCTTACCCCTCAGGCCTCAGTGCCTTTTTTGGAGTATTACAACTCTCAGAAGGCTTAGAAAATTACTTGGTATGTCTAATAATGCTAATTCGGGGTCGTAGATTTCAAATTTGAAATTTGTTTCAAGCAGTGTTGCCAAACTTTCGAGGTAAAATTTTTATCTCGCGTCCTATTTCGACCCTTTACCCGACTTCATAGGTCTTCTGAAAGCTGTAATGCTTCACAAAAAGGCACTGAGGGGGTAAGGAAGCATTATGATTGGTCGAAAATTTTCACCATCCATATCTCCGCGAATGTTGTTTCAATTTTGAAATCGAGGACAGATTTGCAATCGTTAAATTCGACTCTTACCACCCTAGACCCCTGGACTGCCCATTTTCGAATTTTTTTCAAACTTCTCAAAAGTGACTACCGAGCAGATTCAGTAGTCACTTTTTGAATATTCTTATCTTATCGAATGATCGAGCTGAAATTTGATATATTGGCTAATTCGAGGTCGCTGATCACGAATCTGGCGTCTATTTTGCTGGGTCGAGCTTGGTTGCCGAGATATGACTATTGCTGCAAATTAATGCCAAATTCGTAATCAACGACATCGGTGTAACAACATAAAACAATTGAAAAAAACTCGACTCTTCGAGCCTTGCCAAAAGGAATTCAAGTGCTGAAATTTTACTTTTTTCAACAGCCCATCAGGAAAACCGTCTCTAAAGACAAATGTGTCTGAGAATAGATCCAGATATTAAGTAATATATTTAGCCAATTCATGAATTTTAATCAGTCATTAGTCTCCAAACAAACAACATTCGATGCCGAATCATCCAACAAGACATAAGTGACATAACCCACCAATACTTCAAAATAAAACAACAAAAATAAACATGTCGTCATTTCTTTATTCAAAGAACTTGTGTAAAAAAAAGAAATAGGGAAAAATCTTACACGGAAACGCGAATACGATTTCTTTAAAATTACACACATACGATCTGTCGAATTTCTTTGACTCGATCGATAAAAAAATAATTTACTTCTTAAAATATAATACTAAAATTATACTAAAGAAAGTGTTCATTACTTTCTTAGATAATTTAAAATACAATACGGAAGCACTTATAAACATAATATAAGGCTACGATATAAATTAAAAAGTTTTGTTTGCTTTTTTTCACTCTTTAAATCTAACAAGAAGCAGCACGTATCATGAAAATATGTAGGTATAAAAAACACACACACACACAAGAAACATTCGTTTTTTTCCTATTCTAATTATCTTAATAGCGACGTGCAGCGCCACCTCCGCCACCTTTCGCGTTCTGATGCACACTGAAAAAATAAAACAAACAAATTCGCATTGATTAGAATTATATCTTTGGAATATACCATTAGTAAGTATGCTATTTAGGTAAACGAGTGAAAATTATAAATATGTAAGTGTATACAACATTCGCGGTTAAAAAATAATTTAAGTATAATTAGTTGAAAGCGTGATTAACAATATTAGCTCAGAATGCATCTTATAATTATGATGACAACGAAAAAATTAAAAAAAGTACAATAGTATTTTACCATTACCATCTTCAAGTGGGTACGTATTTGTAAATTGAGTTCAATTATGCAATGTGAAATAATTTACATAAAAAATATTACTATTTTTTCTAGTTATTACAAATTTTTCAATGTTATCAAGGAAGCAACATAGGATTTTTTTTCAAATTTTAATAAAATGATACTTCATAGGATCAAGTGTCTTTTTGATATGAAAAATTAAACGCTGATAACATATTTTGGCTCATTCTAACGGATTTAGGATTTAGAGGGGGTGGGGGTGGTGGTCTGAGGCTTTCAATTTTCCAACTTTTCCTATCAATTGTCAAATTTTACACAATTTTCCTAACAATTGTCCATTTGTCACTTTTATAAGAGATTGTGAAGTCTTTCAGACTCCTTGATTCCTCCTTGTTCCCCTAAAAATAATTCTGATCATTACAAACATAACGTTATTCAATTCGGAGCACTAGATAAATCATTTGACCAGAGAAAATTATAATTTTAGGAGTGAAAAAACGTCTCCAAATAATTTTTCGAAATTAAAACAATCAAAACAAGTTGGCATCAGAAAAAAAAACAATTACAAGAAAACACTGTCCCAAGAAAAATTTACCAACAAAAACTCATTACTCGAGTGTTTTTTGAAAGGAAAAAAATATTACAAATGGCAATGACGATAGACCGGGAGGGGAGGGGAGGGGGGGGGGAATTCGCCAATCACAAATTAAAAAGGAATACAAATGTCTTATCAATAGAATTTTGTAGAAAAAAATTGATCATCGCGAAAAATATAGTCGAAAACACATAAAATATTATTAATTGAATAACAAAAAAAAAAAAAAACAAAACGAAAGACTTATGTTTACCGTTTTTACACAACAAGAAATGAAAAAAGCAGTCATTTAAGCCATACCATAAAATAAATGAAATATATTGGTAAGAACCACAATGCCAAAATTTATGATAACAAAGCCATCAGTACAAATTTTCTTCTATTACTCACATGAGCCAAAAAGATGTTTGGAAAAAGGGGAAGAAAAAGCATTAGAATGAAAATCAATTTGGATAAATAAAACAAAAATACGAGCAGAATCAAAATTTATGTCAATTTCGATATTTCAAGTACCACGAAATCAAAATTATCATTTTCTTTTTGGAAAATGCAAAAATTTCCAAAAATTATTATCTTTTCAAGTGCAAAAATGAACAAAATCGTCAAAATTTTTACAAAATCTAAATTTCAACCACTACCCTCTCGCAATTTCAGTCTTATCATTGGAAAAACAAACCACTTTTTATCTCTCTTAGACCCTCCCCCAAATCCTTCTCGTATCATCAATTTATCATTAATTCGCATTATCAAATTTCTATCACCTTCTTCAATCCAGTCGATTACACGATCCCAGGCACCGATAGCTTCGTTAATTAACACATAAAAACCGTAATTTATCGTATAATTATCAAGAAGCGTTAAAAAAGAAAGCATTTATCATGCACACCAGGCATTATTAAAACCGAGAAAAAAAACACCGCCATAATGGCCCATAGCTGCCGCACGTATCGCCACCGTATAATTTACAGCCATTTTGTAAGAGGACTAGAGATTTCTTGTTAGCAAAGATCAATCACAACAACAAAATCACTAGTCTTCCATACAACCTTAGCGTACACAAACATGCTGTTGTTAGGAGTTGTTAAAATTAGGCCACGTAGTTACACGAAATTAGTACAGCTGTGGTTAGTTATTCCGTAGATCGAGACGAGTAATTATTGAGTCGAAGGGTCCAAAAAATTTTACATAGAGATCATTAAAATTCTTTGAACTATTTTTTTTTACAAGTTTTTCGGCATATTTTCAAAGATGTTGTACACCAAAAAATATGCAGGTACAAACACATATACAGGGTGGCCCAAAAATCATTTCCCACCTAATTTTTTCGTAGGAAATCTCGTTTTTTCGAGTGAACCATTCTCTTGAAAAGTGGGAACTAACTTTTGGGACACCCTGTATACAACAGTAGGCAAGTATTAGGAGTTATCGTTTTGCATATCTTTCAAAGGTCGAAGGGAGGGAGTTGGTGCAGCACAGAAGTTGTGTCGAGACATCAAAATGATCAGGTAAAAAATTCACCCTCTTCATTTAACTCTTACTCCTCCCCAATCGTCATTAAAATCTGATTTAAGTAGCAAAGAAAAACAAAAAAAAATTTTTTTGAGAAAATTTTCCTTGAAATGATCTTGATAAGGATATTTTTACCCAAAAAGATCATAGGTTTTGGTTCTCCAACTTCACCTCCCCTTCTGGATTATTTTTTCAAAAAAAACAAAACCGAATTGCATTCGAAATAGTGAAGAATATCCACCAATGATTAGTCAGAGTAAAAGCATGCATACTTAAATCATTAAGAACAATTTTTTTTCATTTTTTGCTGAAAATTTGAAAAAACATGAAAAACTGATGTTTTCAAGTAGGCACCTCCTCCTGAAAGATGGGACTTAAAGTGCAAAATTTAATTTAATTGGTCTTTTTGAGCGAAAAACGTCCATACAAAGACTATTTCTTATAGTCCGTGCAATTTTATATATGCGGCTGAGTTTTCCGAAACGATTTCGTTGCCTCGCGAGAACCCGCGACAAAAAATGAAAAAACATCGGGCGGTGCGCGCGCACAACCGCAGAAATAAATTGCACGGACTATAATCGAACTTTCAATTTTTTTTGAACATTGTGAGATTTTAAGGACGATTAAGCTGGGCTGCGATTTTTACCAGGTTGTTTAGGGATCCGTACACAACTTTCATGCATCCCCCAATTCGACTTCCGAAACAAAAATGCAAAACGATCACCCGTATAAGTCCTCAGAACCGGTATTCATGCAATAACACCCTCAAGACCCAGTACCTTTGCCTCCAAAAGCACAAAAAATCGAACCGGTTCGACTCGTCGTCATTAACCGAATTCCGCAACCCTGGTACCCGTTATTATCATTATTTACAAGTCCATTTTGTAAATTATGTATTAATATTCACTCGTGGTAGCCGAATTCGTGCGACAATAAGATACGTACCATTGTTGTAAGAGAAACTGCGCCATTTGTATTTGGTTGGATAAACCGGTAATAGTGATAATTCTATCGTTCGAACCTGGCAAAGGTTCGTCGATTGTGATATCGGCTCCGGACTCGATACGTACTTTACGTATTCTAGTACCGCCTTTACCGATGATCGCACCGGCCAACTAGAAAAAATATCAAATTCAATATTGCAACCAGTATCTTGGTATCGCCAAAAAAAGATGAAATGGTCAACTCACATCTTTAGGAATAGTCACTTGAGTAGAACTTCTGGTACCGGGGCCGGCGCCGTTTCCAATACCCCCCATGCCGCGAGGAGCCGGAGGCATATTGTAGTCTATGTCTTCTTCACCTGCAAACAACACCATCGGTGAGCAACCTTCCATCAAATCTGGACGTGTACCGATTCCGGAAGCACCGCCGCCGCCGCCTCCAACCCCGACTCCGCCGCTGTTATACTCACATTCTTCGACGCCGTAGCCGCCTCGATAACCTCCTCGAGCCGGTGGCCTGTAACAAATTTCACATCATTATTAACCAAAAAAAAACATAGATTTTTCACATCTTTCGTTATTTGTTGTGTTCTCATGTCCAAAAAAATTTGAAATTTCTAACGATCAAAAGGTACAAACACGTTTCAAATTCCAAGGGTATTTTATTTTTGAAAATTTTCGACCAAAATGAATGACCGCGTACATAATATGAGACCAAGTACTCACCCTCCCAAAGGAGCTCCTCGCGGTGGTGGTCCTCCACCGAATCGACCGCCTGGTGGGCCCCTGCCTACGGGGCCACCTCGCATCGGTCCACGACCAGCATCAAATGCTGGTCCGCCTCCGCCACTACCGTAACCGCCGTATTCGTCGGCGAAGTAGTCATCGTAGTTATTCGGATCGTAAGGATTATCTGGTCCTTTGATCGGCGCTTGCTGCGAAAATAAGACAAAATATTAATATTACGTACGTATTTAATCAACATAATGAAAACGTCAGAAAAAAATCCTCCCTTCCCCTAGCAAAATAAACAGTTATTATTGTTGAAAAAAAAATTCCCTAAAATGGAGAGGGTTATTTTTTTGGAAAAAAATCGGCAAAATGTAGCTCGAAATGTTCGAAAAATAATCACGACTATTTTACGACTCTATGGAAAATTGCCCAGGTCATAATTTAGGTAATCATATCGATGAAATTTCCTAGATTTGACACGAGGGAATATGTTTTTCGTTAAAGATACAGGCTGCAGCAAAATTTGAAATTTCGAAAAATCTCGAAGTTCATGTCGAAATATTAATTTTCAAGGATCTAGAATCCAAAATACTCTTTAAATTCCCTCTCTTCTCCCTTCCAATTTTTAGAAATCGAAATAATCGTTAAATTCTGGAAACCTAAAATGGTTCTCTTGACATCCATCTCAATCAAAAAAATATTAAAAATCAAAATTCGTGACTTTCAGCTATTCTTTCACATTAATCAAAAAATTTTCACTTTATCCCTCTATTCAAATTTTCAATAGTTTTATTTTTATTTTATTTGATCTATTAAATTAGGTTACGTAAAAAATTTCGAAAGATGAAATTCTCGAAAAAGGATGTGAAACTGCGAACGCCAAAAACTGATGATCTTTTTGAAAACCCAAATTCCTAGTGAAATTGAGCGAGAAAGGCCCCTAACTTCTGTACTCCTCGGTATTAAAAAACATGAATACCTATGTTCAACAACGCAAACCAGGATTAGAAAAATTATCATTTTATTCCAAGTACAATAATCGTCGGAGCAGAACTCGAGCGAAATGTATGGAAAACGTGCAGTTAAGAATGCAAAAAATTTCTCCTCTTGAAAATTTCAACTTTACGGGCTTGAAAAATTTCAAGAAAGTTCAAATCAAACATTTCGTTCGACAGTTTTTTATCTAAGATTGACTATTAGACATGCTGCCGGACTTTTCTGAATTTGGAAAAATTTTCAGATTTCTACTGGCTCTTTGTACTTGAAATTAGATTTCGAAAATTTTTCAAAAAAATTCCATTATAAAATTTACCAACGAAAATTCGTTACAGTGACTTTTAGATATTTTGTCTGACCTTTTTGAACTTGGAAAATTTTTCAAAATTCAAATGACTTTTTAGACCTGGAAAATTTCAAGAAAATTAAAAATATCACGATTTTATGGACTTGAAAAATTCAATGCGCAAAAGCATATCCAACATTTTATTGTGTTATGGGTAGTATGGAAATGGCGGGAACTTTTTTCAAATAAAAATTTCCACGAATCCTCAAAAATCACTTTCTTGCGATAAAAACCGACAGGCCTATCAGGTTCGACAGAAAATTAACCAATTCGACTATTTTGGAAAAATTAAAAATTTTACGACAATCGATTTTTGCATCTTCTCAATGTCAGAAGATTCAAAGAACTTAATTTTCACAGCTTTTGAACAGAAATCACTTTAATACGGTCAAAATCAACATTAGTTATTACAAGTAGACACCCAGAAATATATAAACCTCCCTCTACATGCCTCTGCCTCCTTTCCTAACTCCCACGACATCGACACCGTTTTAATAAAATTAAAACCCCTCTTCGCCGATTTCATATCATATCGTATACAACGAACACCCAATTCTATCAATTTTCGGCCAATTTCGTCGAAATATTAATGCGTAATCTCGCGAAGATGAAACTCGACCGCCATAAAATATCCTACACGGGCTAGACACACGAGTCTATTCGCAAACGCAATAAATTCTCTAACCCAGTATACGCAGACTACGTTGCTGCGAAGGGGACTGAGGTAACAAACAAAAATTCATACTTACTGTTTTGATTAATTCTAAAATTTCTTTCAAACATTCGATAGCGGTGCTACTGGCGCCAGTGAGTTGTACAACGCGATCCGTACTGTCTGGGCAACAATTCGAATAGATTTTAATTCTCGCTCCAGTTTTCTGCGACAACACAAAACACGCACAAAAATAATTTACACAGTTAAATAAATGTATTAAAAAAAACACACTCGCACACCAAATACATACAATACGAGTACATAATAAAACATTCCGAGGAGGAAAAAAAACCGACTCGTCAAGTGCCTATAAAACGCGCTGTCAGCGTACATAGCAAAGAATTGGTCGACGAAAAAAATATAACTTCAACGTTTTAAAGGACACTTCACCAGTAATAAAAAAAAGTCTCGTAGAAATGTTGCCTATCTTCGATATTAAAGGCGCTACGACAAACGTTCCAGTTCCTCGCCTTGTCGTATACTCGACTCGTACTACCGATCCTCTCTCTTTCCCCATCTCTTCCTCTTCAATTCTCATACGACAAGAAACAGGCAAATTTTTCTTTTATCAAATTTTTGTAGGCGTAAGAGGTCAACATTTTCATTACGTACTGCAAATACACATTTACCCTCTTCTTTTCCTACCCCCTATTACCGTATCCTCCTTCCTTTGCGATCCTAAAAATGTAATTTTTGCGAGATTTGAGAAATTTCGAGTTTTTTTTCAGCTTAAAATTTTGCCATATTTTCATTTACTCCCCCCTTCCTCTAAGTAATTTTACAAAATTTGAAATTTTTTTTATTTTAGTTTGTTAGAAATTTTGCCATATTTTTATTTACTCTCCCCTCCCTGTTCCCTTCATATACAAATCACAACATCTCTCCAATTAAATTTACGGTGGATTATTACTTCAAACTTTTTGGATGGTTTTTGACGATTTTCTTCAATTTTTTCGAGACGATTTGTCACACGATCAAATGGATTTTTTCATCAACTAATTCAGTTGGATTTCTCATAAAAAGTTACCAAAATTAACAATCGAATCGATTTCTATACGTAGAATGGCTAACAGATGAATCGAAAAATTGGAGATTGACATTCACACATTATTTCATTTTTGAGTTTTTTCTTCGTTCTTTTTATGTTCACTGGTCTCGATTTGATTTGTAGTCCTGTTTTCAGTTTTCAAAAATCTCAATATAATTTCCCAATTTTTTTTACAAATGTTAAAACTTTTGAAAACCTTTAGACAGTTTAGACCAAAATTAGGGCAAACGATTTACGTATCTGAATTTTTCAATTTGTCCATTAGCAATCGATTCATTCAATTTTCGATTAATCAATTGAAATCGATTATTTTACATTCGATTTGAAATCGAACGATAGGAAATCGTGATCTTTTATCATTTTTGATTTGATACTAAATGGACCGATTCGTAATCGAATTGATTTTCGATAGATTGATGACAACACAAATCGATTTTTCAACTCGATATAAAATCGACCAACACTTGAATTGATTTCGATAATTTAATGTATTCTCAAAGCAGGAATCAAATTGATAACCAATTTGATTTTCAATTTTCATTTCAAAATCAATCAATTTTCAAATTGTGCCTTGATTTTCAAAAAAATTCACATCCATTTTCAATTTTTTCTATCCATAAAATCTCAATCACAAAAACACATAAAAAACCCCTCCCTTCCCCTCAGTCACATTTTCCAATACAGTTGAAATCTGAAAATTTGGATTTTTCTACATTTTTTTCAGATGGATGGATGGAGTCTAATAAAATTTTCTGAAGCAAATTCATGACTTCATGACCCCTCATACGAAGCGTTTCAGTCTTTGACATAAAAATAATACTCCTTCAAAAAGTCATTTTTCAATTATTGAAATAAATTGAAATGTTGGGAAGATTAACTATTACATTCAGTTTCTTCCATAATTTAGAAAATTATTCATATTTTGAAATTTTTTTCAATTTTTCATGAATTTTTTGACGTATTTTGATTTTTGCAAAACAATTTTGAGCTGATTTCATAATCGGCCTTTTGAAATCATGACTTCTAAAAATGATTTTTACTCTTACATGACACGTTAGACACAATAAAATCGATCGAAATGAATTTGTGATCCTGAATTATTCCTTAATCGACTTCATTTTACATTCGATCTCAACCCTTCTGCGCCCAGGGAAGATCTAATGGAAGAAATTTTAAAATTTTCATTGCGTCAAAGACTGAAGTCAAGTTTGTGCACGAGTTCCATTTTCACCAGTGAAAGCTGAAATTTTACACAGGAATTAGGATCGAATCAAAACTACCAACTTTCATTTTCCTGAATGAGATTTACTATAAATTGAGAAAAAATTGCACTCAACTATTCACCCCTCAAACAGAAAGAGATAAAAAGCAAAAATTCCAATTTCTTCCCTCTCCAATTTCTTTTTGTTACCACTTTAAAAAAATAAGCTGAAATTTTGAGTTTGTAATTCAGATATTTCAAGGCTCCAAATGACCCAAAATTAAAATTTATTACGTCTTTATAAAAAATAAAAAACAAAATTAAGAAATTATAAGGGGATTTTTGATTCGAATTGAAAATTCGCACAGTAAATCAACATTCAACATTGAAAAATGACAATTCCTGTGCTAAAATAAAACTAAGGATGGCAATTTTTCGTCCCAGTACACTCTAAAAGTTCATTGCAAGCGACAGACGAAACATTTTCACCCTTACCTTGATCACAACACGAGAATCAAAGATGACATTTCGAGAGAATGATTGCCAAGGTACAAGATTTTTTCAAAAATTGCAGTCGAGCCAAATACAGATATTTTAAATATTTCTGTTCGAAAAAATGCAATTGATGACAAATTTTTCTCACAAATATTCACTAAATAATGTACGGAGTGAAGTTTGACAAAATTTTACCCATTTAGGGTGTCTACTAAATTGCAAAAGTGAAGGACTTTTTCGTGTTATTTTTGGAAAAATTTCGTACTATTTTAAAATTTTTCTGTGACCCCCTCCCTTCCCTCAGCTATACACTGCGTGTACTTTTCAGGTTATTTTTAGAATTTTTTATACAAAGAGAGGGAGAAGCAAAAAACTCAAAAAGCTTCGAAAATAAATTTAGTCCATACATTCAAAGGCTGAAATTTCATAATTTTTTTCAACATTTCTGTCGTCAAGAAGGTCTAGACCATTTGACCCACCCCTTTCCAATAAACCTACTACTGATTCAAATGCGGGCTCGTTTAGCAAAAAAAAAAACATTCGATTTTATGTGAAATTCTGAAAAATCTTTCAAAGCTGAAATTTCAATTTTTTCCCAATTCAAATTTTAATTGAAGGAATTATTATATGAAAAACACACTTCAAAATTTGATCTGTTTTTATCGAATTTTCGTGCTTTTTGGTCACATTTCGTGCTCATTTCCTGAATTCGTGTGCTTTTCGTGGACTGCCTGGTAGACAATTTGCTATTCCTTCAAACACAATATTGAATCATTTTTATAAAAATGATTGTTGAAAGTCTGAAAAACTTTGAAAGCAGCTGCAAACTGGAGGTCCTCTTACAATTTCTCCATTTTGTTTTTTATTTCGTGAAAGCACAAAAATTTTCAATTTTTGGCCATTTTAGACTAAAATATCTGAATTACAAACTCAAAATTTCCACTACTTTTCTTAACTACAATTATAAAAAAATTGGAGGGGGATGAAATTGAAATTTTTGCACCACATCTCTTTTTTCTTCCAAGGGTGAATACTTGAATCGGGATGCAATCTTCAATTTTCAATTTTTTTCAAAATCGAATCATTTTCGAAATGAACCTACATTGATTTTTTTTAAACCCACTGCCATTTTAAAATTTTTCTACCCTTACATAAATATATCAAAATTCACCCCATCCCCCTCTCCCCTCTAATCACTTCACTCAATACAGTCAAAATTAATAAATAAAATTGACAACTACATTCCAAAAGTGGGTAAGTCAGTATACAAAAATCAAATCAATTCGCCCATCTGCACGATTAATTTCACAACACACCTCAAACATCTCGAGCCCATTCAATCCCCCTCATACTAAGCAATATCCTTCTTTTGACTTCTTTTAGCATTCCATCAAATTCACCCTTCCCTGCCCCGATAATATATTCAAGCACACCTCAATAAAACCCCTCCCAACAAAGTCATCGACTTTCCAATATACTCGAATCGCACAAAACTGTTAAATTTGCTCCACTAACAATACGTGCTAGCCAGTTTAGTGTACGTTGGCACGCATAAAGAATCAGTAAAGAAAGAAAAAACCAACGACGCGACGTCAAGGGTGCTAAAATAGGGGCACCAACAACAACAAAAAGAACTCGATGCCACGCGCTACCATCATCTTCTTCGAATGTGTAGGTATAACAAACGTACGATAAATACATACACAATGAAACAAGGTAGAAGAAGAAAATCGCAGATGAACAAGGCACGAGGCGAGGAAAGAAGAGAAGAAGAGAGGAATTACACTCGAAAACGTTTTTTTTTATTATCATTATTCTTTACCTCTCGTAATTCTTTGACTTTTCCGCCTCCTTTTCCAATTATACATCCAGCTTGGCTTTGATGAACAAGTACTCTCAAGTCGACATCGTCTACCGAATTATTTTCGTCTTTAACTGCTCCGGTACGATTTTTGTTTCCTCTGCCTCCAGCCTGCGACAAAAAATACCATAAGTTTACGCAATACGAATATCTATAATGTTTGAATTTACACAAGTTTGAAAGAGTAGAAAAGGGATGACGAAGAACAGGGTGCTGTTGCCTCTTATACTTAAAATCATGTCTACTGTATACCTATACGTGGTTTTCCTCCCTAACACCAGTCAAATACTTCCCCAACTTGGGTAGCTTTATCAATCGAGTCGTAAATTTTATGGGTACGTGTAATTTTACGCAGCACGTCGTCCATATTGCTCATCGATGCAGATCGTCCACCTACGAGTACGTCCGGTTCGGTCCGGTCCACTCGGACTCAGGCCCTAGTCCGTCTTACGATGGAAAATGTGATTGATATTTTAATCAAAGCGTATAAAAACTTCAAAAGCCACCCTCGTTACACGTTATTTGCTCCTTTAAACGTGTACACAACACACGCACCTATGTTCGTCATTTTTTACTCGCCACCGTGCCTAGAAAAGGGAGCGACAAAAATAGGTATCTAGAGCTAAATGTAGGTACTCGACGGTGATATTGCCGTCTCGCTCGTTCGTTCTTTTGTAAAAGGCGTAGCGACGCTTTTGTCGTTTAATTTACCTAATTCATTACGTCAATTTTCATTTTATAAACTAAATGACAGCTTTAGTAAATCCTCAACGGGCGAGTTAGCCGATAAAATTATCTTTCGCCGGAGCTCGTATACTTTTTTCCTGCTCGTTTCACCCCTCTTCCCCTCTTCCGCTGTTTTCTTCCGCCATCCCTCAAGTACAATGAACTTGCAATCTCATTCATACGGTTGTATATTTTTTTACCCTCGAAAGCTCGATGCGACTACGTCGAGTACGCGAAAAAGCTAGTTTTTTTTCTCGCTTTACGTTATTTTTATTTTAGAGGATTATTTTATACCTGTATTGGAAAGAAAATTCAAGTCGGAGTATTAACAAGACAAGCGAAAAGCGAAGTACTCGATTGGGTAACAAATTCCACGACACGAAGTTTTGCCAATTTTTTTCCATCTAAATGTCTTAGCTGGTAGTTTTAATCCTTCAAAGGAACTGAATTTTTACTCTTTTAATGGCGAAAAATATTTTAAAATGGTGGAAAATGACACGAAATTTAACATAAATCGATTGGAATGAATTAAAATTTGTTAAAAATATCACCATACACCATTATTATTTAAAAGCTCAAAAAAATAATAAAAATTAGCTAAAATTAGTTTGCTTAAACATCCATAATAATTGAAAAAAACGTCATAACATTATTGAAACTGTATCGAAAGTGTTGGAAAATATTTTAAAATTTGCAAAAAATTATTTGAATTGTAATAAAAAATATCAAATAATAATGAAAATCGTAGAAAAGGTTATTAAAATGATTTGATTGACAAAAATAATGTAAAAACAGTTCAAAAAGCATGAAAATTGTTAAAATAGTCGAACAATTCATAAAAATCAATGTAAATATTGTAAAAATTGTATAAAATGTGATCAAATTGCTCGAAATTGTCGTGAAAATTGGAGTACGAAGTAGAAAAGATTGCAAAATCATGAAAACTGTGGAAAAGCTTGTAAAAAATCTTGAAATTTTCGAAAAATCACTTGAAATATGAAAATTATCGAAAAGGTAGCTAAAATATTCACAAAAATCAATAAAAATATTGTGAAAACATTCCAAAAATTATGAAAATCAGCGAAAACTTCGTAAAAATGGCTAAAAAATCATTTGAAATATGAAAAGAAAAGATCAAAAAAACATGAAGTGAAATTTTTAAAATAGCTGATAGAAACATTACAGTCTTTTCAATTTTTACCCACTTTTAAACAAATGGACGATATTTTATACAAGATTATCGCAATTATTGCATAGTTTATATCGATTGTCTCTGATGAAAATTCAAATTATTTTTTCGTACCTGTGATAATTTTTAAAATAACTAAAACGATTTTCGAAATGCAATGATACATTACATAATTTTCAAGATTATAGAACAGACTTTCACAATTGTTTTCAATTTTTCCATCGATTAAACTTTTTTCCAATATTTCTATCGACAAATTTCCATATTCATTTCGTTAAAACACATGTTACGTATGTAATGCCTTGTACGAAACACATGGGCAATTTCAAGACACGGTTTGTATCAAGATTATCATCTTACAAAAAACTATTTACATAATATTTCACAACACACAAACTTCCATACATTATTAGATTTATATATGCGCACAGACTTTCATCTGAATTACACATTTCCAGCGCTCTTGATCAAACTGTCATTATTACTACTTCATTAATGTTTTGCATTAGTGAAAAAATTAGTAGTAAAAATATTTACTGTTGTCCACAAGCGAAACTAAGTAATCCACGAAAAGATCAATTAGCATTATTATGGACGACTTAAGAATAACAAGTAAAGAATTTACATATCAGGTATACGATTTTAACACATTTACGATTACAATTTTTTGTTTATCTCAGAGCACATTCTTTTTCCTTTTTCGAGCCTCAGAATACTACATATTTTACATTCTTTTCATTATACGAAAGAATGTCGATTTGTCTATGACCATACCGACAAGACCATCCCCTCTGTACCGCTATCACTCTATAGTTAACACTTGGACAAATAATCGTACACGTAAAAGATAAAGTTGGCTGAAAAGTGGCAAACATTTCGCACGAATTCAACTTCACGTAGGTACACGTATAATACAAATACACAAACGTGTCCGCAACACTTTTCAAAGGATAAAAACGAACGCGTTTTCGAGGATCAATTTTCTCTTTCACTCTGTTCCTCTTCCTCTCGCTCTATACCTAGCTTTCAATGCCCTTTTAATCGCCACGATCGTAACTACATAGGACTAATTTCGAAAACGCTAATTCGTTTAAAAACGTGAATTTTTCACTCGATAATTGAAGATTCATTCGACTTCGACGCGAAATAACCAACCGTATTGATCCCTTATTTACAACCTACCCTGCTCCCCTCATCTCTCACTCATCTTGATTCGTTTCCATACGAAAAAAGCGATGTTTCCCATTTCGGTTCGCTCGTACATCGCTTCGTTGGATTTATACGAATTCGTTGCCTGAAATTTACGTATTCTAAGCGAGAATGAAAATTCGTTCTAGTTTTTTTTTTCGTGTACGCTGAGTAAAGAAAAAAGCAGAATGAAAGGTTTAGTAGCACACTTTGTCCGTGAAAGTGTTACCAGAGCTTATTTTTTACCACTTTTTTTTATTCGTACACTTTCTCAGCTTAGTACCTATTGGAGATTTTTCAATTCGATTATTTAATCGATCAGATCGATTATTTCAATCGAGTTCATTATTTTGTTCTAAAACGGCTATTATGATGACACAGAGCGTTTCGAACCATTTTTCAGGACTCTTTCATACTTGATAAAAATGTTCTAGAAGCTTTCAAAATTATGCAAAATTGTCTTAAAAGAAGGAAAAATAAGACAAACCGATGTTATACCTACTTACACAAAAATTGTTTTAAAAAGTATAGAAAAAACAAAAAATAAAATAAAAGTAATAGGAAATATCGAAAACTGCAGTTACAATCAAAAAATAAGATAGAATCGTCTTAAAAATCGTCAAAATTGTTCTAAACGGTGTAAAAATGATTTAAGACGTTGAAAGAAAAAATGACATTGCAAAAAAATTAGTTTAAAACAGCATAAAAATAGTCAAGGTGATAATTTTTTACTCGAATCATTGTAAAAAATGTTCAGAATATGAAAAAAAATTATTACAACTATGTCAAAACCAGTTCAAAACGACAAGAAAATTGTCACAATGGCGTTAAAATTTTTTAAAATGCTTCACAAAAATAATATAGATTCATTGAAAAATGCAAAAAATATTCATTTAAAATAACTAAAATTAGTCAGAATGCCAATTTTAATTCTCAAATAAAAAATGTTCAAAACTTCAAAAAAAAAAAAAATTTAATTATGTCAAAACCGGTTCAAACGTTATAAAAATTGTTACAATGACATTAAAATTTTTCACCGCTCAAAAAATGATATAAATTCACGTAAAAAAGCCAAAAGGGGATAAATAGCAAAAAAAAATCGTTCAAAATAGCATAAAATCAGTCAAAGTGGCAATTTTTTTTTGCAAATTATTACAAAAAAATGTTCAAAACATCAAAAAAACTATTAAAATTATGTCAAAACCGGTTCAAAACGTCACAAAAATTGTTATGACATTAAACTTTTTCAAATGTTGGAAAAATGATATAAATTCATATAAACGGCGAAAAAAAATTTTTAAAGCAAAAAAATTATTCAAAATAACATCAAACTATTCAAAATACCAAACTTTTTCCTCAACTATTGTAAAAAATGTTCAAAACATCAAAAAAGTTATTAAAATTACATCAAAATCAGAAATGTCGCAAAAACATTAAAATTGTTTAAAATGTTGAGAAATTAATATACTCCTAAATTCATATATAAAAAGACAAGAGGTGATAAAATTGAATAAAAATCCTTCGAATCAGCGAAAAAATATGCTGAAAGTACCAATAAAAAACCTTCCGAAGTATCACAATTCAAAGAAAGAATTAGGAGAATTGATTCGAAAATGGCTTAAAAATTCATGAAAATTGTTGGAAAAGCTCTAAAACAAGTAAAAATTTGGAAAACATCCAATTTTCATAAATATTTTCTGCCATTTTTCAACAATTTTCAAGTTATTTCTCAAAAATTTCCAAAAATTTAATCCCTTTTCTTGTATTTAGGAAATTTTTCCCATGATTTTTTTTTTCAATTTTGAATAATATTTCGCAATTAAAACTTTTTCACCATCTTTTATACAATTTTCATGACATTTTATCAATTTTCCTGTAATTTTTCAACGATTTTTACCCACATTGATGAAATATTTCTACTTTTTCATAATTCTCAAAATAATTCATAGACTTTGGCGATGAAAAATGAGTTGAAATATCGAAAAAATAATATATTTTCGATATTTTACGTCACTTTGTACCACTTTTTATACAAGTTGGACATTTTCCCTGAATTTTTTACAATTTAAAAAAATTATGCAATATTTATAGGCTACTTGGTGATATTTTACCAGTTTTTTCTTTTTCTGTACAAAATTTTCGTAAAAATTGAACAAACATTTTCTTTTACGCAATCTTGCTAAAATTAAACGATTTTCTAAACTGTTACAAGTATAATTTTCCTACCAACGAAATCAAGTTCAAATGTGAGCATTTTTAGAGTATCAGAAAAAACGCCAAATGGCCCTTCAACTTGAACCTAAACATGAACTGAAATCGGTATTTTTCCGATTACTTGCATTGCATCTTCATTCAATGCCAAAAAATTCCATAAAAACACAACCCAGAACATTTGTTTCAATCAACGAAACCTTGAAAACCACTGGTAACAGTGAACTCTTCGTAATTTTTCTTTTTCCTCCACAAATCAACCCCACAAATAAATTCCATTCCACTTTCATTAAAATTTTAGCAAAACAATACTCGCAAAACTTTCTCAAGTATCTTCATACTCGTATTTTTCGACAACTTCTCGACCACAATGTAGATGAATTATTTTTTTAAATCCTACATCTACATTAACCCCTTTTTAAAACTCTCCGTCATCCACTTCACCCTCATTCTCGTTACCGACTAAAAGTGCCACTGCCACAACAAACCGCAACCCCATCCATAAAATACCCCATTACCGCCGCAATAACGACCTACACCTCGCACAAATCCACAACTACACCAATACACCTACACGTAGGTATATAAATGATGACTCGCCAACTCGTCACGATATCCACCTGACACGTACACGTCATGTCAGCTGGCACTTGTACAGCAGCGTAGCATGACACAGTCCTATAAAAATCATCGCCTTTTTCTAAACGCCAGGCTAGGCAGAGCCATAGACGTAGAGGTAATCGTACGATAATCCTTCACGCTACTGCTTCCTCAAGTACCTGCTGCAGGCACAGCACGAGCAGCAGCGAAGCAAGCACAACTTTACACACGTTAACTCTTCAAGCACCGGATTAACGTCAAATACTTATTTACAAAAACAGCACCTTGTTCGTCGTATAGTCATCGAGTTATAAACTACTACATCTAGTATCTTATCGAAGGTAAAAACAAAGCACATCTTATATACTACTTTTACTCACCGATGAATTTTCCAAATTCGGCAAAACTTCGTTAATAACGTTGACAGCATTCTCAAAAGTAGAAATTACAGTCAAAATACTGCGATAAAAATAGAAAAACAATAAATTAATATCGTAATAAATACCACTAAAATAATCTACATGGTCGAATTAATATCGAAACATTACAATAACCACCTCCTGACTTGGGGGCAGGGAGCTAATGGAAAATATATTTACCTAAATCACGGTGTACATTGATCGAAAGGGTATCGCAATAAAAGAAAAGCAAGACAAAAAATACATATAAATATTCCAAAGACTGCTATTGCACGTCTGCCAGAACACCTTACCTAGTAAATCTACGATATTCTTAATTACTAAAAAAATACACCATCGAGCATTCGATCGTGCCTTATCAAACCGCCATCATTGTTCAAACAACGCCGGTTGACACCTCGCAACCCCTATCCTACCCCAAACAATGGAAACGTAACGAAAACCATAATTTTAAAACGAAAAAAAGAAGAAAAAAACCGTTTACATGCCTTCTCTTCGTTTCCCTATCAAGGGCCGAAAAAAAAAGGGGTATTCTTCCCCCAACTTTCAAGTATACGGAAACGAAGTCGGTTCGTTAATTTGCATGTATCGCGAATGAAATAAAAGAGATAGAAGTAGATGTGGTGGTTGGTAATTTCATGCAATGGCACAAGGTGCCAACAGAGTGGTACTAAAATTACCTATACTTCCTGTATGTAGGTGTACATGTAATCTCGTTGGATTCTCGGTGGTCTATAATGATAATCGTATGTGTGTACAGAGTGTACTGTGATGCATGTATCATATGAACGGATAATTGGTAGGTCTATAGGTATAAAGGTATAGGTAACTAGATATCTATATGTACAATGAAGCTAATCATTCGAGAGTGAAGGCGTTTGGCGAAACAAGTAGGAAGGTAACTCGACAAAAACAAAACCACCGCAAGATTTAGCTAGGTACACTATACAAATGTACAAAAACGAGAAGGAAAACGTATTTGTAGATAGGGTACCGACGAACGAAGGCACAGTATCATTGATTTTCCACTTACACCACAGCACAACAAAGAAACCGAGAGATTGTGTATAGGCAGCAGGGTAGAAAAGCATCAAGAAGACCCATAAAACAAGGTACCTGGTACCTATTCATCAATGAACTCGCGTGAATTGTTGTGTGCAGTGCTTTAGTTTCCTTCTCGTCTTTCATCTACGTATACCTCGCTCGTCGTAACAACAAAACACCACACTAACGATAATAAACAGACAGGTATTCGAAAGGGTTGGAGAATGCGAAGAGAAGAGAAAAATACGAGGTTAATTTTTCCTATTTCTCATCGACGTGATATTCTGATATTTCGTACTTATCGCCGACGAGTGTTCTATGATTATGAAATTCATCTATTTATGGCATACTGGCATACGAAAAGTTATACCAACTTTTGAGGATCAAGTTGAAGGCATCGATGAGAGAAAGGGAAAAATTGAGGGTCTATAAGAATATACGTAATATGTACAATTGCGATGCCAGAAATTCGCAATTATTCTAAAATTGAATTGATAAACTGTGTTGGATTCCATGGATCAATTATCAATATTTTATAAAGAAGGGATGAAAGAATTGTCATCTAAGGAACGATGAACTGGAAGAATTGACACTTTTTTCAACGTTGAAGAAACTAAAATAAGGACACTCAATTTCGGGTGATCTTCAAAAAAAAATTTTAAAACGTGATTCAATCACTTGAGAATCAAATTGAGAATAAATTTGAGGGTGATGGGAAGGACGGGGAAAGACCGGAGAGTAAATATGTATGTAGTAATTCTGAATCATGGCATCTAACTTCACGTCTATCTATCTTTTTGCTGTTTCAAAAAAAACAACAATAGGAAAAGGAATGATTCGAGAAGAAAAAGAGGGGGAGAAAAGCCAACAGTATGGACCAAAAAGGAAATATTTCCAGATTTGGCAACATTTATCGATAGGGAAGGGAGATCTTTGATATCTGAGATAATCGCCTAAAACAATCGAGAAATAACTTTTACACCACAAATTTAAAAACAAATCCAAATATTCCAATTCCAAATGAAGGAAATTTTTTCATTTTGGCTTTTGTTACAAAATACTTGCAATTTGAGAGGGAGAAGGAAATAAAAAAATTGAGGGTATTTCCAAAAAATCAATGTAAACTACAAACTCGAATCAATTTTTTTTCTTTTTTTTTCGCAAATTTATGTTTTTTTTTTTTTGATTTGGACACGAGGATGTGAGGATGACATATTACATGCTTGAAATTGATTGCGATTGGGTTTCATTGAGGCCATATTCTAACGTTTCTTATGTGTAAAGGGGTCGAGAGTAAAGATAGAGTAACGCTGAGCAGTAAATATCGTTGACAATGAGGAAATTACATGGAAATGGCCTAAATTATCACTAAGAATGATCAAAATGTGGGAAAAAGTGACGATAAATTGACTGGGAATATCTTGAAAATTGTTTAAATTGTTAAAAACGGTATTAAATGTTATAAAAAATTGTTAAAAGTAATAAAAAAGTTGATAAAATTTTCATGAAATTGCGTAAAATATCGCAAAACAATTAAAAAATTCTTTAGAAATGCCTAAAATACAAAAAAAATTATGTCAAGTTCCCTTTAAACTTTGATAAAATGCCAGTAAAGTTATTAAATTTGCTTAAAATATACAAAATTTTTTCAAAAATTGTAAAAGAATGATGAAAATTCTACAAAAAATTATTAAAACTTACTACAGACCAATTTGAAATACAGTCAAATGTTTTAAAAATTGTTCAAAATGCGAGAAAAATTCTTTCAATCCCTTGCAAATTTTGTTAAAATTAAGTAAAAATGGTGAAATAATAAAGTCGTCCAAAATGATAATAAAATTGCATAATTAAAATATCATAAAAATTCGTAAAATTATGAAGAAACACTCAAATTATTATATTCGTAAAAACTGTTGAAAAATGCTCAAAAAATAACAAGACATACTTAGTTTTTGAAATTGGACGAAAATTAATTGAAATACGAGAAAAATTATTGAATTTCAAGACAAATCGTTAAAAATTATCAAAAATTGATTACGTTTCATCGAAAATGTTAATTTCTGACAAAAGTTACTTGGAAAACTGCATGGAAAAAACGTAAGAAAATGATTTTTTCCGTTTCAATCAATGTTTGCTCCGTTTTGATTAATTTTAACCAGA
This sequence comes from Pseudococcus longispinus, assembly GCA_900064475.1. NCBI lineage: Eukaryota > Metazoa > Arthropoda > Insecta > Hemiptera > Pseudococcidae > Pseudococcus > Pseudococcus longispinus. The sequence continues at coordinate 13,156 of FIZU01041587.1, read as the reverse complement.
TTTTAAACTTTCAAGTTTTTTAGAACACTTTTTAAAGCAATTTCATCAATTTTTCTACATATTTGAGCAATTCTTACCCAAATTTGAATAGTTCTGGTGACAATTCCAAATATTCTTGAGCTTTTTCAAGCAATTACAACTAATTTTGTAACATTTAAGATATTTCTCCCCATTTCATCAATTTTTTCACCCTTAAAACAATTTCTATAACATTTAAAACAACTTATGTAATTTTAGATATTTTAAAGACAATTTTCAAGCACTAAGGGATCAACATTTTTCATAAATCACTTATAAAGTTTCTACGATTCGTGAAAATTACCCTATCAATGGGACAATTTTGTACCAGTGTTTTATTTTTTCAATAAAAATAGTCGATATATTCTCTAATAATTTAAATGACCTCACCTGACACTAATAAAACCCTAATTCCAACTTCACTTCAATTTTCAAGTCGAAATTCCACCAATGCAATACCATTTTCAACCTCTACCATAATCTATACCTCTCATTCACTCTCAATACCACCTCAACACATACCAAACCTCCTCCAACTACTCGCCTTTCTCTCCACGTACAATACACAACCTTCTAAAACGAACACGACTAAAAGAAAATTCATTACAAATAGTGCAGCAGCAAACACCAATGCATTACCATCACTTTACAACCAAAATAATAAAAAAATATAACTAATCACGTGCTTTGAAAAAAACGAAAGAAATAAAATTTCAAACTCGATGCAAGTTATTTCTACTTCTCTTGGGTAGACCAACATACCTCAAACGACCTTAATTTCAAGGTAATTTTAGTCTCAAACTTGCATCTTTTTAGCGTAAACAAAAAGAAACCAAAGTAAAAAAAATAAAGAATAGCTACTTAAACATAATACTATCGTCATCATCATGATCATCAACAACAACAGAACACAAAAGAAAAAACGCTAACATACACAAGAAAAATAAAAAATAATACTAACAAAGAAAAAAAAAGAAAAAAAAAACTAAAAAAATCGTATGAAAATATGGAACAGAATGTAGGTTAAGAGTAGTCTATAAGTATAAATAAACTGAAATAAGCTATTACCGTTCTGGCCCAGGGCAATCGGGGACAGTGACTTTCGCCACAAACTGCTCGATTACGGTTTTATTAAAACGGGCGGGCATAGGGTTTCCAACGAGTGGTGGTGATTGAGGTGGTAGTTTTTCGTGCGTATTCACGGCACACGTAGAGCATCCGGTTCAGAGGCCATGGGCGTGGGCCGGGTCGGGCGTTGGACGGGGATATTGGTGGTGGCCACATCGTTCACAGGTCATTTTCGTGGTTTGCGTCGTATTCGGTGGTCGTGGTATTGAAGGGTTACGACATTGTGTATGTGACAGGGCAACGGACGCAGACACAGAGCAATACATGTATATGGGAGAGAGAACAAAAGTTAACCATATGGCATTAATTTCTTTCGTATGGTTAGAAAAAAAAAAATGGTAAAAAAATTCGCAATGAATCCTAGAAAAAGTCTATTAATCATCGCTATAGGTACTTATCATTAAAAGGGAAATACGACGCCGAAGAATACCATATCGAAAAAATAATCGTGACTCGAATTTACACTCTTCGAACGAGCTAATTTCTTTTTCTATTTCAGATTTCTAATTTTTTTGTACTTCCACGCGTCGTAATTGCAAAATTATTACCACTAATTCTTATCCTATTTTCCTATACTTATCTCTTCGTTCTCGACTCGATAGAAAGTCGAGATAGAATTTTTTTTGTCGTTTCAAAGGTCTAGGAAAAAAAACACTCTCGCGTTACTAGACTCGTTAAATATTCCACAATACTCACGTCTGCTCTCAATCTCGCGATGTTACCGCCTCCTTTTCCAATAATTGATCCAGCAACCTGAAACAAAACACATATACGATCAATATAGCAAATAGCAAGGTAACTTATTCGTAAAACGTTTTATCTGCTTTAGCTACAGCATCTGTACCAGCTTGGTATAGTTTGACAGTAAATTCACACCATTAAGAGAAATACACAGCGGTACCATCCACCCCGATCATCCCCTCCCTTCGTGGCTTTTTTTCCTGCCTAAATCGACGTTCACGTACCTAAATAAATGAGACATACGTTTCAAACAGGCTTTTAAAAGAACTCTGCCGAGTGTAATGCGATACGAGTTTTAAAATTGTACGTCGCTTGTTTCCATGTAACTACCCACTTTCACGAAAAAAAGAAAACCAACGAGTTTGGTAGAATGAGGAAAAAAATGTCAGAAATCGAAAAATTAGCAAGTTTTACAAAAAGCTTCGTCGAAAGCTAAACTCTTAGTTGTGAGGATCCATTTTTGATGCTTTCGTTTTCTATATACCTACTTACCTCCCACCCTCATTAAATAAAAATACACATATGTCGTGAAATTCGAGATATAAGGGGTATTCGCATCTACCTCTACTACTTCTGTAAGTTCTCCAAAGTCAAGAAATATTGCAGCGCTTCTCGTATTTGTAGAGTAGAATAAACTAACCAACTTGTGAGCCAAGTCCGAATGGTTTGTGGGGATTTCTTTTTGTAAAATTTAATGGTTGTTTACAATTAAAAATTTACAATGCGAATAATTTTTTCGAATGGAGTAAAATCTGATAGAGTAGATACTTCTTTAAACTTCAATTCGTAAATCCACGTTAATGTTTGGTGTTTTTTTGTAGAAGGAAATAGCAGGAGAGGGGGCAAAAATCGCGAATAAATTGAAACAAAAAACTATGGAATAAGAAATGATTGACTTTTCCATATTTTCACGGACTTTTCTGAATTAGAACATCGAAAAAAGTATCAAAAACACGACCAGATAGTAAATGAAAAAAATCAACAAAAAATTGTAGGACAGCTCTACTTATTGAGACAACGCAACTGAAAAAATATAGTCCTTTTCACGATCAAGACGTAAGGATGGTCTTAAAATTACTCATATTTGCACAAAATCGATAAAATTAGTTGAACTTCTCGAAAATTTAAATGTAGTTTCAGGTAGAATGATCTTTCTGAACTTTAATAATCGAAATAGTTTTTTAAAACACCCTGATTTGTAAAATTTTCCGATCTTTTTTGACGGATTTCTCAGCATAATGTTTGAAAATTGTTGGCAGAATTGTTCTGAAATCATCACAAAAAAACAACAGCCAAAAAAACATGAAAAAATCGAGGAAATTTTTCAATTTACTCGAAACCTTCTAAAAATCATACGAAAAAAAATTGTACAAAGTATTGAAAAAGTTTTTAAAATAGTTTCAAATGTAGCAAAAAGTGAAATTTTAACGAAAGTTTCACAAAAAAATTCTAAATGACAATTGTAAGAAATACAGCAGAAGTTAATTAAAATATCCAGCAAACTGCCTAAAATAGCAAAAAAAAAGAAGAGTAAAATTTCAGCGAAAATCTTGTAATAACAATGGAAAATAATGAATAATGACTAAAATAGTTTACAAAATAAGCACAAATGAAAAAAGTCATTTTTGAAGAAATTTCAACGATTCTTACGATGTTTTGACTTTTTTGAGCAATAATCCAGGTAATTCTTTAAATTCTTTTCATTTTTCAAAAAATTTCCACAAAAATGAAAAATATTCAAAATGAGTATAGAGAAAATTTTGGGAAATTTCAATGAATTTTACATTTTAAACATTTTTCCCGATCATTTTACACGATGTCCAATAAAATTCCATAAATCGAAATTTAGCACTTCTTTAACACTTTTGTAAGAGTTTTTTCGAAATTATGTAACATCTTCAGGAAGATTTCCCCCAAGTTTACTAGCTACCTCCCCCCTTCCCTCCCTCAATAATAATTTAGGTTTTTGCAAAAATGGTTGAGTGATTCACGGAGAGGTGAAGGGGGAGGAGAAAGAAAATAATTTTTTTGAATTTATAAAAAATGTCCATTATTAGATTGTTAAAATCGAAAATTTTTGTAAAAAAAGTCATTTAAAATCTGCAATTTCTGTAAAACGATAAATTGAAAAAAAAGGACGTTGATTAAATTTTGAACGAAAAATGGAGTACTTTTGAGCCAAATTCAGCACTTTTTACACTTTCAGCACCACTTCGTCAAACGGAGAACTTTTTAGTACTTTCAGCACCTCTTAGACTTCTAGATTTGACCATTTTTGTGGTATTTTTTGAACGATTTCTTTTAGTTTCAACAATTTTCACGCCATTATGAATTAATTTTACATCATTTTAAACAATTTTGATACCTCTACAACAATTTTTACGATATTTAAAACAAATATCGTGACGTTTTGATTACTTTTATGCCAAGTATTACACGATTTTACATGATTTTATCAAATTTTACACTACTTCAAACCACTTTTACAGCGTTTTTTCAATTTTGAAGGCCTTTCAATAACGTTTACGAAATTTAATACAACTTTCGTGGCATTTTAACCACTTTTATATGGACCAGTTTACACAATTTACTCAAATTTTAACACAACTTTGAATAATTTTCATACATTTTTTCACCAATTTTGACCCATTTTCAATAATTTTTGCGATTTTTCAAACAATTTTAGCACGGTTTTTTTTCATCGACCCTCCCTCCAGGGAAATAATCCCCTCACTCCCTACTTCGAAATCATTCCAACACCGCGAAATAGTATAAAAACTCTCATTCATCGCACCACATTCTTTTCGAAATAATCAACGTCATAACTGACACATTTTCGGCTTGTCAAATAGAATTTCATCGTACGAGTACATATCAATTTCAGCTCATTCTGCACATGAATTTCGTCTTTCGTCCATCATCTGCACAAACCACCTCGGATTTCTCTTCTCCCTTCTTGACACACTCGGCTCGACAATATTTTCGTATCATATTTCCATTCCAACAAACTTCGTACAATTCGACGCACCAGAACAGCTCGCGAGCTCTCGAAATACCGATTCGAGTAACGTCTCTAAATACAAGAACGCCGAGCGAAGCGAATAAAAGGCGGAAAAAATAAAGAAAACGAGATATTTCGCAGCAAATTATCATCGAATGAAATCATTTCGAACGAATGAAGTTACAATATCATTCCCGCTCATTACATCCAGCTCGTCGATTCTTACACTTGTTACAGCCAAAGCGGCTCAATCGTCCGTGAAAATGTACCTCGACCTGGCGCCCCACCTCCGTTTTCGATGGCTCTTTTCACACAGGTCAATCATTATGACGGGGAAAATTTTCCGTCGATTTGAATTTTGATTCGAATTCGGAAATTCCTTCTGTTGCTGCGTCCGCGACGTCTCGTACGTTCGCATTACCGCATATTTTCTTCTTTTCTCCAGGTCGTTTAATTTTACTATTTTAATTTATACGGTGAAAAAGGAAAAGAAAAAGGGGAAAAGGAACAAATCCCTCTGGTTTTTCACGTCCGTATCACCTCACCCTCTCCAGCCCCACGTAACCGCTCGCGATGCACGTTTCAATTCCCACTCGCATATCCCCAATTTAATAAAACTGTCGTCGAATTATATCACGTCATCGCCGACACAAATGTCGCACTATTTGTAAATCTACTCGACGCGAAAACAAACCAAACTGCGAATAGTTAGCTCGCACCCTTCGTGGCTTAGTCGTGGTACGACGATGGGGACAGGGGGACGAAACGGTACAAAATTCATTTTCATCATTTCAAAAATCCGCCAGATACACAACCTTTTAAGGAGCGCTTTCGACGTCTCGAAGCAGTTTTCTCGGCACCGCGGTACATAATCCGCCATTCGAGACTGAGAAAAATTATTAGGTTTTTTTTTTACAAAAAAGCTCGGCGACGAAAAATGGGCTGCGAGATGAAATACCAACAAATCTGATCTTACTTCGCTACCTCAGTTTTTTCGCATAGCAATTTTATCGTCAAAAAAAATTCTCGCGAATGAAAAGTTCCAAGTTTGAACATTCTTTTTCGATAATATCCTAATACTATTCGAGACGTGGCGAATAACTACGAATTTGAACCAATATGTCGATGAAATTTCATCCGAATGATCGAACAATGCGCACATACCTTGCTAGGAATGAGGATCCGAATTTCCACATCATCGGGGCCAATTTTCGAACGCTTGGGGGGCCCACCGCTGAACCCGTCGTTAAATCTCTTCATGATTTCTGTAAAATAAAAAAAAAAACAAAAATAACGTTATTCGATGTAATTCGATAAGGCTAAAAGCACTAGAATCATTTCAAAATTTTCCAATTTTTACATATAATTGACTAAGACCAATAATCAAGGTGTTTAATAGATTTTTTTTTTTTTTAAATCACTACTTCTTCACTAATTTTTTTTCATTATACTTCGTTATTTCGTCTTGAGATCAATCGATTTTTTCGTTTTCTGTGAATTTCGTTATTGCATACATTTTTCGTTATGTTTTTTCCAGCATACCCATGTGGATACTAAAAAAAATGAAAATTTTGTGCAGAATTCGATTCTCTGCTCAAAATTTAATTCTTCCATCAGATTTTAATTTTCTAGCTAAAATAGCAAAATAAACTCCAATTTTTGAGAAAGTCGGTTAAAAAATACATTTTTTCAAAAGTCAAAAAATTAACATGCAAAAAAGCAAAATTTCAATTTTTTGATGCAACTGCAAATGTCAAGTGCAAAATATTTTGTCATTTTGTCAATTTTTATTTCATTCAATTTTGCAACAAAAAAATGAAGTTTCATTATTTCTCTTCGTGAACGAAACATTGTGTTTTTTCCATGTTTTTACTGCTTTTAATGGAATTTGAACAAAATTCAATACTTTTTCATTACTATCACAACCTATTTTCAAACCACTCTTTCACTAATTTTACCAAATGTTAGACAACTCAAATAGACGATTGATGTGAAAATTGGGATACATTCGTTTTCAAAAGAGTAAAGTTATCTACTTATCAAACGAAATTTTATGACCAATTTTTGATTTAAGACACAATTAAGTCTCTCATAAAATATCACAGAATAAGATTTGAAAACGTCATATTTAGCTAAAATCCTTGAAAATCCATATACACTCTAAACAATTTCACAAATATGAAAATTTACCCAAATCACACAAGAATTGATCCAAAAATTAATAATAATCATAAAAAAAGGTCCAAAACTTATCAAAGTGCATAAATGCAATAATTATTTTAACTGACAAAAGTAAAAAATTTTCAAGTTTTCCAAGATTTTAAATTATTTTGTTGCTTTTCTAATGGGCAATTGAAAGAAATTTTGCAGGATGAACAGGATTTTTTTACTCAAAATAGGAATTTAAATAAAAGGGTCATTACTTACGATAATTTTAATGAGTTTTGATATATTTGATTAATCGTACTAACAAATTCTTGCATTTCAAAATTTTTTAAACCGATTTTTAAATTTTTTCTTACAATATCTCATTCATTTTCATGATGTTTCAATTCCATGCAAAGTATTGTCACATGTTTCACGATCATTTTCAACATTACAATTTTAATCAAGAATAATTTTACGATTTTTGAGCGAAAAATCATCATATGCTTCGCCACGACTTTTTCCAGAAAAGAACAGAAATGGTATGTCCTATTATTGGAGGGGGCTGGGACGAAGAGAAAGATAGAAATCAAAACTTCCGATTTGGATGAAATTTCCCTCGATTTTTCCAAGTGGAGGGGGGAGGAGAGAACGTCAAGACTACGTGGTCAATCAGCCCATTGCGCAGAGTGTTATTTTGGCATGTATGCTAACTTCCAGACATCTGGTCAGATTTTTTTGAACTAACAAAATTTTCAAGAACTCAAATTAATTTCATATTTAAGGACTTGAAAAATTTCAAGAAAGTTCAAATCAGACAAAGTTGCTCAGACAGCTTTTTACCTAAGACCAACTTTTAGACATTTTGTCAGACTTTTTTGAATTTGGGAAAATTTTCAAAAAAATCCCATTACGAAATTCATTTACGAAAATCTGTTATAATAATGATTTTTAAATATTTTGTCTGACTTTTTTGAACTTGGAAAATTTTTCAAAATTGAAATGATTTTTTGAACTTGGAAAATTTCATGGAAATTCGGGGGACCTTTTTGTTAGACTTTTGAAAACTCATGAATTATAAAAAGACATATCCATGTATCAATATGTCCGCTTGAAGAGTGGATCTATTTTCTTTTCATCAACTTTTTCATAGAAGAAGATATTCGTCCATTGTTGATGATTTCACCAATTTTTATCTTATTAAGTCTTCAAAAATGCAGTTTTGTCTATTTTTCAACTCAAAATCCATTCAAAATTTTCAAAAAAATGATCACTTTTGTAATTTTTTTATCAAAATCTACTTACGCCAATCAGGAGACAAACTGCCCTCACCCTCCTTCGAAAAGGCTCTGAATTTGGCTCCATATCCACTTTTATGACCATTAAAAACTGTAAAAATCGTATTTTCAAAAAAAGTGAAATCTTACAACTTCCAATAATCTTTTCAGTGGATACGATTTTTAAAAAAATGCAAATATGACATCATTTCATCTGAACCGTCAAAAAAAGCTCCAATTACATCCTAATCATCACCCCCCTCATTCTCCACCGCATTACAACTCCTATTCAACCGAATCACCCATCACACACATCCAACAAGCATATAACTTTTCCCTCGAGGAAAAAAAGTTCCTCTGCACTGAACCGTTTAACTAGCCACGAGGTCAAACGACACCGTACCGAAGAAATAAACCAGCAGTCTGATCCGGCGACAGTCTAGCGAAACGCCATAGCTCACGATCATCGATAAAGAATTATCGTTCAAACATATCGTCGGTATAAAAGTTGGCCATTTATAATACGGAAAGCGGCCAGGCCGGCAGGGCGAAGACGGCCACCAACACAGCAAAGAAGAAAGAGCATTTTGTTCGCAAGTTTTATGACCACGACAAGTACTTTAAGTGCTTATGATTAAAGTTCTTCCTTGCCATACCCGATACCCTTTCCAGACTCGCTTCCGAGTCCGATTTTGCTTTCGTAAAGAACCTATCTTTATTTTACTGGTTTTATACGGCTTGGTTTGTTCGCGTTTTCTTTCTTTTTTTTTCATCCAGATCCACACGACACCCTAAATTCCCCTTTTAAACAACCACATAATCCACATACCGCGTAATTTCCCGGTTCGGCGGCGATAAACGATCGTTTTTCTTTGGTTCGCAAGCTCGAAACTTTACGTTTACGTAGGTGGTAGGTAGGTGGTACAGCATACGAATACGCATATGATTTTTTTTTTATTTCGCAATGGAGGTTTCTTTTTTTCTTCGCAGTATGTTTTCCCCTTCTCTGTGTCTGTATTTGTATTTTTCTTCTCTTTTTTTCGCGCAATTTCCACTCTCGTTCTTGATTCTCCTTCATTCTTTGCACATACAACGAATTCCAGGACACGTTTTGCCTTTCTGTCGCGTCATTTATACATTCTACTTCCTTTCTTCACTTTTAGTAGGTAGCTAGTAGCTAAGTACGTGGTACTTCAGCCATGGTGGTTTTTCTTTCTTGCCTTGTATGATTTTCAGGTACCAACCTACCTACCCATCATCGAAATCTACTTGTGATACAGACGTAAACACTTTCTTTTCCTTCAAAACCTCACATACGACGAGTTTATTTCTCTTGTACAGTTTCCTATCGGTTTCTTCTTTTATTTTTCACCTCTCGTTCTCTTTCTTTGATTTCTTCTCTTGTCACTTTCTAGATATTCATCTTCGATTGCAGCGCGAACCTATCAATTTCAATTCTTCTATTCGCTACCAACCCTCTTGGGAATTCGACCTTTTTTTTCTGACCCGATATACCGAAAACTCTCGATATTCGTACGAAATTGCCATTAAAAATACCCTATCGATCGGAAGACCATCCCTTTTACCTAAATCACGCTCACAAGGACACACAAATGACCCGATTAATTCAAAGGGCGCATTCTTTACTTCCCAGAATACCAAATACAACATCAAATGAATAGATTATAACTCGAAACTTGCTCCGCCGCCAACATCAAACGACGCGAGTAAAGTTTGACGAACTTCGCAGCAGAAAATTTTCTCCAACTTTGAAAAGTTTGAAAATACTGCATGACGAGGTTAACTTCTTATTACGAATACGGCGATGGCAAAGATTCTTCTTGCTCGAAAGAAAATTGCGTGAAACTCGTTTCCGCTGATTTGACAATGATTTCGTTTTATTCGAGTCGTCGTACGACCGCTTAGATTGATAATCTTTTCCCTGTTGCGTTAATTAAGCATAAAGATACCATCATTTTACGAGTTATTTACGTCGCCGAAAGAGAATACAACATTATTTTTATTACACTGGTGAATTTTTTTCAACCCAAGAATCAATCACTTGGTTAGTAATTCACGAAGAAAAAGTCTGGAACAATATTTACAGGCATACTGGTACCCTTTTCAAAAAACCGACGGATTTTAACCAATATTGACCCACATATGTCGAAAAAACATTTTTTTCTGAAAAAATGAACATCAAGTCTCTTTCAATAGATACAGACGAATGGAATTGACAGTTCTAAGAATAAATAAATTCAGAATTCTAACGAATGTAGTCTCTGGACAAGGCGTCTTAATCATTTCACCTGAGTAACTTCATGTAATGTGTTCACTCAAATTCAAATTTTCTCGAAATATTTTTTTTCTAGATAAGGACAGGGAATGAGAGAAGGGGTGGTGGAAGTAACAGAGCTGTACCCAACTTCACCAAAGCTACTGAAAAATGAAATAAATACAATTCAATCTGTAACAAGAGATTACGAAATCTTCAAAACATATCAAGTCCCATTTACAAAAATTCACAGGAATTGCAATAAGCTATACCACTCTGAATTTTCAAGTTGTGAAAAAATTCAAATCGCTGAAGAGTGATTTTTCCTGAATGATCTTCAGGGCGTGTAGTGTCTACCAAACCATAAGAATCAAATTCGTGCTGTTTCGTTTTTTCGTGCTACTTGAAAAATTTGTCAACATCTTAAAAATCATCGTAAGAGATTAAAAATGTTGAAATAGCAAAAAAAAAATCATAAAAATCGTTACGATATTCATCTTGCGTTGTAGAAATCCTGATTAAAAGTGTTGAAAGTATGATTATTGATCAAAATAGTCAAAAATCATGAAACCGGTCGAAAATGTCGTCGTTCAAATTTTCAAAATTCTTAAAAAACTGAATAAAGCCATTGTAATAGAGGTTAAAAAAACGCATAAAAATCACCAAAAATGTAATTAATTTTCAAAAAACTTAAAAAATCGTAAAAAATATTGCAAAAACACTATAGAATTCATTAAAATTGTCGAAAAACTCATAAAAATTGCAAAAAAATGTTGAAAAAAAATTGTCAAAAAATAACGCAAAATGTTTCAAAAATCGTAAACAACGGTGGAAAGTTTGAGAAAATTTCAAAAATCAGAAAAAAAATGTAAAAAGTAAAAACACTGAAAAATTATGAAAATCGTTTAAAAAAAAGTTGTATTTTTAATGATTTTTATGCAAATTCCAACAATTTTCAACAAAGTTTTGCCAATTGTCACTTTTGACAAGTTTAATGAGCTTTCCCACAGGTTTGATAATTTTTTGACGGAATTGCAATATTTTTATTGAAGTTTTTCAAACTTTTCATACGTTCAACGACTTTCATGATTTTTTTTTGCCATTTCAAAGGCATTTTGAATGATTTCTATGACAATGTTCACATTTATAACGACATTTTTGACAAATTTCATAATTTTTTTGGCAATTTTTGCAACATTTGCAGTAGTTTTGATCACAATTTCAATCATTTTTACGACGTTTTAACAACTTTTACTACATTTTCAAGAACAAGTTGGGCGAAATGTTTTTTTTATCCGCCTCTTCGTATGAACGAAAAAACGAATGAATATTTTCGGAAAAAAAAATCAAAATTCAATTAGTTTTTTTTGGATAATTATCAAAATTTTGTACTTTCTTCGTAGGTACTCAGTAGATAACCTGAACTTGGATTAAAGTGGCTGAAACTATTGAGTTGAGAAACCGGTTTCATAAAATAACTCGACACAATCTGAATTTTGCCCAATAAAAAAACAAAAATTTCTGACTTTTTTATGACCTCGTAATTTTTTGCATACTCCGCGACTTTTCCATGAATCTCATGACCCCTTTTCGAAGTCTATGACATTTCCATGACCCTGTAGACACCTTGTTTTAGTCTTTTTTAGAAAATCAGAAATGAAAAATTATGATTTCGATGTCGTTTAAAGTGGAAACAATGGGAGATATTTTTGTTTTGACAAAATATATTGATGTTGGACGTCTTCTAAATTACAATTCTGCAAAGATCTTATTTTCAACAAAAAAAACTTCGTACGTTTTAAAAAAACCACTCTCGAAAAATTTTCGTAAAAATCCATCACATATTACTCATCTTGCCACACACTCTTACCAATTCGCTAATGAATTACGATTTCGAAAACAATTCCTATTCAAATTAATCGAATGATTACAACGCTACATCAATCCACATGACACATGCCACTTCTCTCGCTGACGGGCCAATCACGCTCGTCAAAATTGACATCCGCGGTTCCGCTCCTAGCCATACTGACGTACTGACCACCTGAATCAATTATAACAGATACCTTAATTGACACGTACGTTTACGTACGACTGCCTATACGTGGCTTCACTCGTCAATCGTCGCATTCTCTCGCGAAAACCTCGCTATAGCTGCCTCGGCTTCGAAAAAAAGCCACCTCCGACACCCGCTCAATTCCCACGCACCATACAACTCGAAGCTTCCAATGTCGTATCGACACATCAACCACACGTCGTCTGCCATCAACCTCACGTCGCGAAACCATTTCCTATACGTAGGGGCTCGTAAAAAATGAAAAATTTCCCAAAATCAATAAACGGTCTCCGCGTAGCCGCCAAATTCACCCAATTAAAGCTCAAAAAACCCTTATCGTTCGATAATTAACTCGGTTAACGCGATTATCTTCATCAAACCTTTTCCAGCTAGCGTAAAAAAAAGGTCAAAATATCAATATTTTTGTAAATTTCGCCATCTATGTCAATTCGGTAAAGCCTTTACAGGGTGTCTAACAAAATTTTTCGAGAAAAAAGCTTGACTTAGCTTGACCT